>SJXQ01010295.1:240139-251502 GCA_006408695.1 Aepyceros melampus
GCTCCAGTACTTTGGCCACCTCATGAGAAAAGTTGACTCATTGGAAAAGACTCTGATGCTGGGAGGGATTGGGGGCAGGAGGAGAAGGGGACGACCGAGGATGAGATGGCTGGATGGCATCATGGACTCAATGGATGTGAGTCTGAGTGAACCCCGGGAGTTGGTGATGGACAGGGAGGCCTGGTGTGCTGTGATTCATAGGGTTGCAAAGAGTTAGACACGACTGAGGAACCGAACTGAACTGAACTGAACTGATCAGGGAAAAGAATCTGAAAAAAGAAAGAAAGAAGAGCTGAATCACCTAGCTACACAGCTGAAACTAACATGGCATTGTACATCAACTATACTTCAATTGTAAAAAATTTCACTTGCTGACCCCGTGATAGGTCTAGGTCTTTTATAGTTATCATTTCTCTTTAATTTCCTTCATTTTGGAAAAATGCCTCCATTTTTCCTTCTTTTCATGACTTTCTTGAGGTACGTTGTTATTTTACAGAATATCCTGCAGTTTGGGTTTGCCTGGTATCTCCTTGTGATTTATGCATTTGCAGCAAGAATCTCTCAGAAGTAATGTTGTGCTCTTCTTATTGCATCATATCAGGAGGCACATGTTGTTCATTTGTCCTGTTACTAGTTTTTCTTGTTAACATTTGGTGGAGTTGATGTTTCATAGGATTCTCTGCTGAGTCATTCCTAAGTGTTTTGTGAAGAAAATGTCTTTCAACTTCTACAGTAAGATAGGACTTTCTTTCTCCTCCATTTATCCCTTTAATTTTTATTATTGTAGATTCATGGATTCCTATTTTATTCAGGTGGGTAAGATCAGTACCCGTCATTTACTAGGATACTCAGATCGCGCCAGACTTGGTCAATGGGAGCTCACTGAAGGCAAGCCTTGTGTCCTTTTGTTATGCCTCCATTATTCTTTGTTCCTGCCTCACCTTTTATTTCCCCTACCCCAGCCCTGGGTTTCCTGGAGAAACCCAGGTCCATTAAATGAAGAATAGCATGTAGAAGCCAGATTCTGCAAGCAAGCTATGCTTATTCCTTCTGAGATATCTTTGCTTCTGGCCCTCTCGGCAGATAAAACTAGGAAATATAAGTGTGTATCTATCTACGTACGTGCATGTGTATACCGGAGAAGGCGATGGCACCCCACTCCAGTACTCTTGCCTGGAAAATCCCATGGACGGAGGAGCCTGGTAGGCTGCAGTCCATGGATCGCTAAGAGTCGGACACGACTGAGCGACTTCACTTTCACTTTTCCCTTTCATGCATTGGAGAAGGACATGGCAACCCACTCCAATGTTCTTGCCTGGAGGATCCCAGGGACGGTGGGCTGCCGTCTTTGGGGTCACACAGAGTCGGAGACGACTGAAGCGACTTAGCAGCAGCAGCATGTGTATACATGCATGATATGTGAATACACACACATAAACATCTATACTTACTGACACCTAATTCCATATCCATGTCTTCCTAAAAGTTATAGTTCACCTTGATTCCTCCACTCCCAGTTTAACACCACAGTATTTATTCTAGCCTTTCCCTTTTCCAAATTTGTAATTCCCTTTGGATAGCAAGTACTTCTCAATGCATTTACTTAATTGTGCAGTCCTCCCTGTGCGTCAAGCTTCCCCGATGGTTCAGTGGTAAAGAATCAGTCTGCCAGTGCAGGAGACATGGGTTCAGTCCCTGACCCAGGAAAATCCCCTGGAGAAGGAAATGGCAACCCACGCCAGTATTCTTGCCTGGGAAATCCCATGGACAGAGGAGCTTGGCCGGCTACAGTCCAAAAGAGTAGGACACAACTCAGCACCTGAACAACACCAACAGCCCTGTGTGTCACCAGTCCCCCTGCCACACGAGCCTGAAGTCTGTCCCCTAACTGTGGGCCCCCAGAGCAGGCAAATCTCTTCCCTGACACAGGGTGACTTGTAATCAGCAATGACTTACATAATCACAATGAACCGTCTTTAAGTGAATTCTGAAGAATCAAAGGTTTACTTTTCCGTGTGTTGCTTAGCAGAGTGAATGTTATTTTCTTCTTTGCCATGGCAGTGACCACTTTCGATGTGGAATTTTTTTTCCTGTTTGCTCCTCTCTCCTGCTCTCATTACTCACTAATGAGTAATACTCAGTAAAAGGATTAACTGAATCCATTCAAAGATGTGTAGCTCACTCCAAGCTTCTCCCAGGAAGAGTGCATTATAAATATGATATAGCTGTAAAAAACCAGAGCTGGAGACCAGAGGTCAGGTGATCCCTCCCCACGGCTGCCAGATGGTTAGTTCTTCTAGTACATTCTCAGAGACATAACCTCACATCCTAGGATCCACATCTTTAAGCCATCTTCATCTCCCGCCTCTCCTTCCCCCACCCCCATGACAAATTGTAACCTTGGAGGCAGTGAGTTCTCTGCTGCTGCGGCTGCTATGTCAGTTTCTCCTTGATCCGTTTACTGCGGCGGTAGTGACTGTCCCCAACAATGTCCTTACTGTTCTGCACAGCAGGGAAATCCTTTTCCATGATCTAAATCATCCCGATGCGTTTAATGTTGTTTCCCTACAGAAGCAGATAGTTATACTGCATCACATGTACCAAATGAAGTTAAAAATGTCATTTCTAAACTTACTCTCAACGCTCTCACAATTTATATTGTTAGAGAAAAGGGATAATAAGGGGACCCACAGTCTTTCAGTTCAGAACTGACTTGTTTTAGATGAGCAAGGAGAGCTGCCTGGCAACACAATGCATCCCTGTGCATTAACTATGTTTACAGCCAGGGCTGGAGTAAAGGAACAGATGGCAAGAAAATCGGATTTAAGGAAGGGACAGATGCGCCTGTGTCGGGGAGCTCGGTAAATCTCTTGGCTTCTGGTTTGCATGCAAGGATGAAGTCTAGCTACCCACGGCAGTCACGCCCTAGCTCACTGCTGCCTTTGACTGTTTGCATCTTGTCTCTGAGAATGGTTAATACAGCCCATTACCAGCGTTTATCTCATCCCTCCCACGGGGAATGTGTTTTCCCAGGGCTTTGTATGTTCCCTGTCCTTTTATGGAAAGTAGTTTCTTCATCACCCATGTGATTGTATATGTAAAATTTCAAGAATATTTAAGCTGCTAACCCTGTTAGTCTATAGAAGCTGGGATTATATTTCTATGATCTTAGAAATATTTCCAATGAGCACATATAACAAGGAAAAATGAGCATAAACATTTATGATTAACACATTAACAAGCACACTCCCGCCCCCAACTCTGCCCCCTCCCCCTGTCCCCGCCCCACCCTGGCCATGCTTCATCATCTCTTTTTGTTTCTTTCGTCTGTGAAGGCAAAGCAATTTTAAGATGCTAAATTCTACAGTATATAAAATAGCTATTATAAATGTTATATTAAAGTTGCGTAGGCCTACTTCCCCCTCCTTCCCAAAGGAAATTATAAGTTATACTCCAGTTAAGACTTACATTTGCTGCTTTTAGGGAGGTAATGGGGAAGAACATATGGATTCTTTCCCAGTGATCTGTGGCTGGTTTAAATACCTTTGTATTATTTAACCTAATTCTATCTCAGTGATGTATGGTTGGATTTAATAGCCCCAATTGTTCAATGCCAGGATCAAGTTATAAACATAAAGTTATATTCTTATTCCAGAATGGCCCCCTCTATGTTTATAGCAATCCTAGGACCTTCACAGCCACCCTACAAAGTCACCTTCCTGAAGAAACATGCATGACAACAAGAAGCCCACACTCATGCCTGCGTGTTGGCAATTCGTCACTTCTCAGCAGCATCAAGTTCTGTAAAAGTCACCCTTTTAGATTCATCCTGAGAGAAAGATGGAACTCAGTTCAGTTCAGTCGCTCAGTCACGTCCGACTCTTTGCGACCCCATGAATCGCAGCACGCCAGACCTCCCTGTCCATCACCAACTCCTGGAGTTCACTCAGACTCACGTCCATTGAGTCCGTGATGCCATCCAGCCATCTCATCCTCGAAGATGGAACTACTTAACTAAAAATACTATATATTATAGGAAGAGTTTCTCACAAAATAGCCACAAGCTTAAAAAAAAAAAGTATCTTGGAACTCCTCTGGGTGTCCAGTGGTTGATAATCCATTTTGCAACACAGGGGACACGGGTTTCATCCCTGGTCGAGGAACTAAGATCCCACATGCCACAACTAGAGAGCCCGTGTGCGGCAAAGAAAGACTCTGCAGGACGCAACTAAGACGCGAGGCAGCCAAACAGATAAATTAATTAAAAATTTTTAAAACGTCGAAGTATCTTACAGAATTGACTGCAGGGCACCCTCACAAGTGGTTTCAGTGATGTCATCAGAACTGGTTTGACTCAACTCTTGCCTCATGGTATGTGCAAGGCCAGCTGCTGTTCATGGGCACGAGCATGATTCTGTCAGATGACCCACGGGTTCCCCGTCACATAAACACCCCAGGTGTGCCCCACCAGCACCCTCAGTGCCTAGCACACCTACAGCTGCTCTCTGTTACTTCTAGTCGGCTCTGAGATCCGGTGTGACCCCTTCCCCAATTTCGGAAAGGCAGTGTTGGGATCAGAGGCCTGTGGCTTGCTGGTACCCCCAGTCTCTCACAGAGCACAGGTTCTGGCCTGTATTGATGTGGCTTCCTCAACCCTTGGGACATGGAGGGGGTGCCCCAAGCCTGGTAAAATGGAAGGCTGGCTGAGGCTGCCTTAGAGACAATTTTCCACTTGTGCTTTAAGTGAGCCATGTCCTTTAACTTTACATACAATCTGCGTCTGCCACCACCTCTGATTCTCTGGCTCCAATACACGACAGTAGCTAAGCCAAGGAAAAAGCCACTACCAAGAAATCTGGGAAAAAATCCATTATGGACACCTATTCACAACCACCAGCCAGGAGGCAATTTGTTATTCCTCTTTTCTGGCACCTTTGTCTGTGGCTGATACAAATATACCGTCTCCTTAGTTCTATGGGGCTCAAACTTTTGTTAGCATGGGATAAAACTTGAGGACATAGGAGACCTTGAGGGCATGAAACTGAGTAAAATAAGTCAGAAAGACAAAGGCAAATCATATGATCTCACTGATATGTGAAATAAACAAAACCTGAACATAAAGATTCAAAGAGCAAGGACTTTGCTGGTGGTCCAGTGACTAAGACCCACGCTCCCAGTGCTGGTGGCCCAGGTTTAATGCCTGTTCAGGCAACCAGATCCCGCATGCCACAACTAAAAGATCCTGCATACGGCAACTAAGGGGGCTTCCCCGGTGGCTCAGCGGTAAAGAATCCACCTGCAATGCAGGAGACCCAGGTTCCATCCCTGGGTCGAGAAGATACCGTGGAAAAAGGATAGGCTACCCACTCCAGTATTCTTGCCTGTAAATCGCATGGGCAGAGGAGGCTGGCGGACTGCAGTCCCTGGGGTCACAAACAGTTGGACATGACTGAACGACTAAAGAACAGTAACAAACTGCAACTAAAGATCCTGTGTGCCGCAACTAAGACACAGTGCAGCCAAATAAAGAGATAAACAGAGTAAACAAATACTTTTTTAAAATTCAGAGAACAGGTTGGTGGTTGTGGCATTGAGAATAGGTGAACTGGGTGAAGGAGGTTAAAAGAGACTGACTTCTCTCACCTCAGTCCCTGAGGTTTACTGGGTCCGAGGTGGGCAGAGGAGCAACAGGCTCCACATGCAAAGCTGATGACAACAGATTTTTAGAATAAGTTCCTAAGTAGTCTTTTGTCTTTCTCTCTCTTCACTTTATACAAGCCCCCTTTCCACTCATTTTAATTATCCTAGAGCTTTAATTATGACCTATAAACTACAAGTCTGTGTATCTATAGCCCCAAGCTTTCTCTTGAATACTAGGTTTAAATTTCCATTGGCCAGCAAATATTTCTCCCTTTATATGCTCTAGATACTTTTGAAACATGTTTAAAATATAATAATGAAAAGTTATTTCATCCTAGAACATTTGAAAATAAAGGCTACTCTTTGAGGCCCACTTTGAGGTCAAGTAAAAGGCTAGTTTGACCGAAATGTGGAATCCACTCAGGGTAAAGAAAAATTTTGTTTAAATTTCTTATAAAGTTTAAAAAAGAATCTGTTGCTAGTGGCTGAACAACCTGTAACACCAAGACCCAAAAGCAGTTAGATTCCACAATCTACACATTTAGGACAAGCGTCATCACTTCTGCTGAAGATGTGAACAAATATTCAAATATTTCATCGTCATTTAGTGAATGTTTACTTTGCTTCCCCAAGACAAAGATGGCTCTGTGAAGGCTGTATCTGATAACTGTTGGTGCTCACTACCTGCTGATTTTATTCTCTACTGCTTCTCAAACAATAGTGGTGAAAATTCTAACTTGAGAATCTGATTTATTACATTCACCCAAGGATTCAAATCTATAGTCATAATCAGGCTTCTGTCCCAAGGAGCAGAAACCCACTCAGTTCAAAGTTTATTTGTTTATTTTTAAAATATGTATTTATTTGGCTGTACCCAAACTTAGTTGTGACTCATGGGATCTTCAGTCTTCATCGCAGCATGCCACGAAAACTCTTAGCTGCAGCATGTGGAATCTAGTTCCCTGACCAGGGAAAGAACCCTGGCTCCGTGCACTGGGAGCTCAGAGCCTCAGCCACTGGACCACCAGAGGTCCAACACTTCAAAGTTTATTATAAGGCTACGGTTATTGTTCGACACTAAGCTGTGTCCAGCTCTTTGTGATCCCCATGGACTGCAGCAGGCCAGGCTTCCCTGTCCTTCACTGCCTTCCAGACTTTGTTCAAATTCATGTCCGTTAAGTAAGTGATGGTATCGAACCATCTCATCCTGTTGCCCCCTTCTCTTTTGCCTTCAATCTTACCCAGCATCAGGGTCTTTTCCAATAAACTGGCTCTTCACATCAGGTGGCCAAAGTATTGGAGCTTCAGCATCGGTCTTTCCAATGAGTATTCAGGGCTTATTCCCTTTAGGATTGATTGGTTTGATCTCCTTGCAGTTCAAGAGACTCTCAAGAGTCTTCTCCAGCACCACAGTTCAAAAGCATCAGTTCCTCAGTGCTCAGTCTTCTCTTTATGGTCCAAACCCCACATCCGTACGTGACTACTGGAAAACCCATGGCTTTGACTGTATAGACAATTGTCGGCAAAGTGATGTCTCTGCTTTTTAATACACTGTCTAGGTATGTCATAGCTTTTCTTCCAAGAGCAAGTGTCTTTTAATTTCATGGCTGCAATCATCATCCACAGTGATTTTGGAGCCCAAGAAAATAAAATCTATCACAGTTTCCACTTTTTCACCATCTATTTGTCTTGAAGTGTTGGACCAGATGCTATGACCTTAGTTTTTTGAGTGTTGAGTTTTCAGCCAGCTTTTTCACTCTCCTTTTTCACCCTCACAAGAGGCTCTTTAGTTCCTTTTCACATTCTGCCATTAGAGTGGTATTACCTGCATGTATGAAGTTGTTGATATTTCTCCCTGCAGTCTTGATTCCTGCTTGTGATTCAACCAGCCCAGCATGATGTACCCATTCCAGTGTTCTTGCCTGGAGAATCCCAGGGATGGGGGAGCCTGGTGGGCAGCCATCTATGGGGTCTCACAGAGTCGGACACGACTGAAGCAACTTAGCAGCAACAGCAGCACCCTGCATGTAAGGGTGACAATAAACAGCCTTGACATACTCCTTTCCCAATTAAATCAGTATGTTGTTCCATGTCTGGTTCTAATTGTTGCTTCTTGACCTGCATACAGGTTTCTCAGCAGATAGGTAAGGAGGTCTGATAAGGTGAAGGTGCCACTGAGGAAAACAGGAAGAGTGGCACCCAAGGGGAACTGGACATCTTCAGAGCATTGTGACAGCACTGTTCATAAAGGATCTTGTAGACAGATAGCTTTCTTGGGCAGACACAGCTCTGAGCTCTGCCTGTGCTCGCTTAGTCTTCACAACAGTCTTATAAAAGGCACAATCATGGTCCTGCTCGTTACGGGGGGAGACTGAGGCATAGAGTGGTGAAGAATGGCATCCCACTGCTCTGGCTCCAGGGCCATGTGCTTTCACGCAGTCAGCTGCTCTCCTGGTTGTCCTCCTCCATCGGAACTTCACGTGGTGGCGGCTCAGTGACTCTCTGGTTGGCATCACCTGCTTTTGCTGCTGCTGACTGACTCTGTCCTCTCCCTTAAGATTTTTATTCACTCTCCCAACATGTATACATTTTTTTTAATTGGAGGATATTTGTTTTACAATATTGTGTTGGTTTCTGCCATACAACAAGGTGAATCATCCATAAATATACCAACATGTGTACTTTGTATGCAGCGTCACTGGCAGTAGTGGGAAGAGCATATTTGGCAGGTGTCCAGGCAGCCTTGATGCCTTAGTGGGGTATATGGAAGCTATGGCATATTGGAGCTGATAGAAATATAGAGATATCACCACTGTATGACAAAGCAGGAGAGAAAATAGTAAGCCAGAGGACAGAAACGTAAAATCAAATACCCGCTTAGGGTCACATGTTCAGAAGGCAGGAGCGCTATCCCCTGGAAGCTCTTAGAACCAGCTGGCGAGAAATTTGAAGAGAATGAAAATATTGCAGACAAAGAATGAAAGAACCAAATAAATGTTGTATTTGTTTTTATTTTTTTATTTTTCTCCAGGCTGGTATGGATGGGGAACCATGGGCTTTGTATTTGTGTGTGCTCAGTCATGTCCTATTCTTTGCTACCCTTTGGATTGTAGCCTGCCTGGCTCTTCCATCCAGGGGATTTTTCAGGCAATACTGGAGTGGGTTGCCATTTCCTACTCCGGGGGATCTTCCCAGTCCAGGGATCGAACACAAGTGTCTTGCTTTGCAGGTGAATTCTTTACTACTGAGCCATCCAAGAAGCCCATGTATTTGTAGCTCATAGAGCCTTAGAGCCATCCTCCTCCAAATGTTGATGCTCACTGTGTTGATTTAATTTGAGCTAATTTCCCTTTCCCTCTCACATCAAGGCCATAGTATAAAGTAGCGCCACCTTCTCCAGAAAGCACTTCCCCTGTGACTGACCGTGCTGATTTACTGAGACCTTACTGTGTGTAGGACTTTCTTGGTGGCTCAGACGGTAAAGCGTCTGTCTACAATGCGGGAGACCTGGGTTCAATCCCTGGGTTGGGAAGATCCCCTGGAGAAGGAAATAGCAATCCACTCCAGTACTATTGCCTGGAAAATCCCATGGACAGAGGAACCTGGTAGGCTACAGTCCATGGGGTTGCAAAGAGTCAGACATGACTGAGCGACTTCACTTTCACTTTACTGTGTGTAATGGGCACTAAGGATATAGCAATTGATAGAAAACACAAGGTCCTGGTGTGCTGAAACATACACTCCAGGTGGGAAGGGGCCTTGGAGAGCATCTGTCTAATCTACTCCTCCTTCAAGACAGGAATCATCTCCATCCAAGGCCTGCCCACCACTCAGCCAGCCTCTGCTTTACACATCTCCTGGGATGACCCATTGTATCAGCAGTTAGCTCTAAAGCTTAGAAAGTGCTTGTCTAAATGGTGTAAAAATCTGTTTTCCTGCTATGTCTGTTTATTGACCTTGGTTTCATTGTCTAGAGCTAGACAAAATAAATTTCCTTTCATCTGACAGTCTCTCAAATATTGGTCAATGTAAAAACCTTCACACTTGCTCACTCCTCATCTCTCTGCCATCCTTTCACTTTCCCAACAAGCTCAGGTCAGACCTCCTCCCCTTATCTTTCCCTCATCCTTGCCTTACCATCTCTCAGCCAGAATATGGCACATTGGCACTTCATTTGTGTGTGTGTGTGTGTGTGCACGTGCGTGCTCAGTCATCTCTGACTCTTTGCGGCCCCATGGACTGTAGCCTGCCAGGCTCCTCTGTTCATGGATTTCTCCAGGCAAGAATTCTGATTATTTATTTATTTTTCCTCCCTGTTACATTGCCCTCTGTGCTTCCAAGGCTCACCACAGACTTGGCAGTGAGAATGTTTCCTCTTTTTTAAGACTTCCTTCCTGGGACGGAGCTCCATCCCTATCTCTTTTGTCTCTCTTTTTATCTTTTATATTTTTCCTACCTCCTTTTGAAGACAATGGGCTGCTTTTCTGGGTGCCTGATGTCCTCTGCTGGCATTCAGAAGTTGTTTTGTAGAATTTACTCAGTGTTCAAATGTTCTTTTGATGAATTTGTGGGAGAGAAAGTGGTCTCCCCATCCTATACCTCCACCATCTTAGGACCACCCCCCTAGGCAAGAATTCTGGAGTGGGTTGCCATTTCCTACTCCAAGGGGTCTTCCCAGCCCAGGGATTGAACCTGTGTCTCTGCATCGGCAAGCAGATTCTTTACTGCTGAGCCACCTGGGAAACTCTGCACTTCTTTTACTTGGACTTTATTTCTTCTTCATGCTATTTCTCCCCTTTTCCCGCCCAACACAATCTCAGCACCCAACTCTAAGCCTATATTGTTTCAACCTCTGTGTGTGCTAGATTATTGCCCTCCTGGACAAATTGCGATTGGACAGATTGTGGTAAGTGGTGGCGGCAAGTTGACACTCTCTTTGGGGCTTTGTTTTGTCTTTGGAAGGGTCTATTATTTAGTTAAATTTAAAATTTTAAGTTTACTATGCAGAATTATTTAAGAACTGGGTCGACAATCAAAAAATGAGCCCAAGAACTAAACAGACATTTCTCCGAAGACAACAATACAGATGGCTAACAAACACATGAAAAGATGCTCAACATCACTCATTATCACAGAACTGCAAATCAAAACCACAATGAGGTACCATCTCACACCAGTCAGAATGGCTGCTATCAAAAAATCTACAAACAGCAAATGCTGGAGAGGGTGCAGAAAAAGGAAACCCACTCACACTGTTGGTGGAAATGCAAACAAGTACAGCCACTATGGAGAACAGTGTGGAGATTCCTTAAAAAACTGGAAATAGAACTGCCATATGACCCAGCAATCCCACTGCTGGTCATATACACCTAGGAAACCAGAACTGAAAGAGACACGTGTATCCTAATGTTCATCGCAGTACTATTTACAATAGCTAGGACATGGAAGCAACCAAGATGTCCATTGGCAGATGAATGGATAAGAAAGCAGTGGTACATATACACAATGGAATATTACTCAGCTACTAAAGAGAATACATTTGAATCAGTTCTAATGAGGTGGATAAAACTGGAGCCTATTATACAGAGCGAAGTAAGTCAGAGAGAAAAACACCAATACAGTATATTATCACATATATATGGAGTTTAGAAAGATGGTAACAATGACCCTATATGCAAGACAGCAAAAGAGACACAGATGTAAAGAACAGACTTTTGGACTCT
>SJXQ01010296.1:0-22000 GCA_006408695.1 Aepyceros melampus
AGTCGGGACCCAGCGGGCGCATGGCCATTGCTGGTTGGATGAACAGGCCCACGAACGTGGATCCTCACGGGTGTCCTAGACGCCGGTGCCTCGGACCCAGGTCCAGGCCTGCAGACCAGGGGGTCCAGCGTCCGGACCAGAAGTCTAGCTCTGCAGACCGGACATGCGTTACTGCAGGCGCCCGTCCAGTACTGCAGGCCAGAGGTCCAGCGCCCAGAGGCACGTCCAGTGTCTGCACCAGAATCTGATTCTGCAGACTCCTGTCCAGCGCTGCAGACCCGAGGCCCCGTGCCGGAGACCCCAGTCCAGGCCTGACGGAAGAATGCTGGGGGCTAGTATCAGAACGGGCTTCCCAGGGGCGCTAGTGGTCAAAACCCGCCTGCCAGTACAGGAGATGTAAGAGATGCGGGTTCGATCCCTGGGTCGGGAAGATCCCCTAGAGGAGGGCATGGTAACCCACTCCAGTATTCTTGCCTGGAGACTCCCACGGACAGAGGAGCCTGATGGGCTACTGTCCATAGGGTCGCAAAGAGTCGCACTGCTAACTGCTGCTGCTAAGTCACTTCAGTCCTGTCCAACTCTGTGCGACCCCATGACGGCAGCCCACAAGGGCTGCCATCCCTGGGGTTCTCCAGGCAAGAACACTGGAGTGGGTTGCCATTTCCTTCTCCAGTGCATGAAAGTGAAAAGTGAAAGTGAAGTCGCTCAGTCGTGTCCGACTCTCAGCGACCCCATGTGCCGGGGACCAGCGTGAGGAACTCCACCCATGGCAAAGGTCATGAGGAGGGAGGCTTGGCATAGAAAAGGCGTGATCAAGCCTCCGGAAACCCCCTGTTCCCAAGAATCTACCCCCAAAACCAGAGTCTGTTTTATGCTCTCACCTACACCTCTGACTTTACGGGGGGTTCTCCCCCATAACCATTTCTCTCGGAGAAGGAATTAACTTGCAGCTCCAGTTAATAAAAATTCCTGGGAGTGACAAGAGTGTTTCAGCTTACAAACTCTTCTGAAGGTTATCTAGCCTCCCTGTATAGGTTCGTCCGGCCACATGTGATTGTTTACAGCCTCCCAACAGTGAGAGGCACGAGATGTTTTAGACTTACTAAAGGCAGATTCTTTTGGGAAGTTAGAATTTATTAGTATAGTGGGTTGATTAGGAATTATATTGGTGAAGGGCTTTTCATTTGTTGTGCCAATAATTGCTACTAATTCCCTGCCCTGGGTGTGACAAAGGTGTCTCAGGTCAAACCTCTCTGCTGACAAACTAGCTTGTGGACAAACTAGTATGGATTATCCATACTCCTGCTACTACACACATGATTGTTTACTACCTCTCAACCATAAACAGCACAGAGAGTTTGGGGTATTTTGAAGGTCTTCATTAGCATAGGGCTTTCCTCATTGTTGAGTCAATGATGGCCGCCAGGCCTCCACGTCCTTAGGCACCTGGGAATATATTAATCAATGTATCTAGAATACAGAAAAAGACATATAGTAGTTTTTGATGTTAGCAATACTAGACTTTTTGAGTTAATGACTTTTCTCCTTTGTTATAGATCACTGTACTTTGTTATAAATCACTGTGTCCTTGCTATGTAAAAATGTAACTTTATCACTGGCCGCGAGGTCTTACAGAGGCACGAGATGTTTTAGACTTACTAAAGGCAGATTCTTTTGGGAAGTTAGAATTTATTAGTATAGTGGGTTGATTAAGAATTATATTGGTGAAGGGTTTATCATTTGTTGTGCCAATAATTGCTACTAATTCCCTGCCCTGGGTGTGACAAGGGTGTCTCAGGTCAAATCTCTCTGCTGGCAAACTAGCTTGTCTGACAGGATTATCCATACTCTGCCAAGCACATGATTGTTTACTACCTCTCAACCATAAAGAGCACAGAGAGTTTGGGGTATTTTGAAGGTCTTGGTTAGCATGGGGCTTTTCTCATTGTTGAGTCAATGATTGCCGCCAGGCCATGTCCTTAGGCACCTGGGAACACATTAATCAATGTATTTGGAATATAGAAAAAGAAATATAGTAGTTTTTGATGTTAGCAATACTAGACTTTTTGAGTTAATGAATTTTCTCCTTTGTTATAGATCACTGTACTCTGTTATAAGTCGCTGTGTCTTTGCTATGTAAAAATGTAACTTTATCACTATCTTAAGACTAAATAGATCTTAAGGGGAACATTGGTGAAAGGATTTCACTTGTTGGGCTGATGTTTGCTGTTAAATCTCCATAGTCCCTGCCCTTATAATGAATATAACTAGCATATAAGAGAAATAAGTATTAACCTTTAAGATTAATCATGTTAACCTTGGGTTAAATAAATTCCTTTCTTGATTATAACTCACTACACCCTCACCCTATAAGAATGTAACTTTATTTGGAGGGTGGTGCCTGGTTTAGGAAAAAACACCCTTGGAAAAAATAAGTTTTTTGGTTATCAGAAAAAAAAGGGTCATGAAGTGTCAGCAGGCCTCATGGCCAGAAGATGATGTAAAACCCCTAAGACCCTTTTTTATGTGAAGCACCTGATTTTGATCAAGGTCAGGACTGCTGACCCCCACGTGACTCTGTATTCATCCCTTTGTGTAAAAAAAAAAAAAAAAAGATATATAAGCAAACTTGAAAATAAAGATAATGGGATCAGTTTCTGGAAAGGCTGATTCCCCCGTGTTGCTCTTTCTTTCCCCTTCTGGCTGAATTCCTATCTGGGGAATGGGTACTCACCAAGCCTACTAATTTTGCCTGGGCTTCTAAGATCGGACCAGGGAGGCCTCAGTGCCTCCTCTCCTTCAGGAGAATGGAAAGACGCCTATGGCCTACGTAGGTGGTGATTGGTATTCCACATAAACCAAGTTATTCACCCTCTTTTTCTCCACTAATTTTCCTACTACACTGTCCGTTTCTAATCTCTCTCTATATCTGTAATTGAATACGTTAATTCCTAGGACGCCTACTCCGTCCCCACCTTCGAATCACCCTGGATCCACCGGGTGAACCAAAAATAACTGAAATTGTCCAACGACTCAAATGAACAGAAAACAGAATTTTCTTTAAACAGTCCAGGAAAAAAAACCACACACACACAACCTTGGTAACAACTTGAGTTTAGCCCAGTTGGACCCATCCGTGTCTTACTGGACACACGATCTACCATTCCATTCCATTCAGTCGCTCAGTCGTGTCCGACTCTCTGTGACCCCATGAATCGCAGCACGCCAGGACTCCCTGTCCATCACCAACTCCCAGCAACAGAGTCTTTTCCAATTGCCAAGTTATTCAGCCTCTTTTTCTCCATTAATTTTCCTACTACACTATCCGTTTCTAATCTCTCTCTATATTTGTAATTGAATAAGTTTTTTCCTAGGACACCGACTGTGTCTCCACCTTCGAATCACCCTGGATCCGTAAACCTTTGACCATGTGGATCACAATAAACTGTGGAAAATTCTGAAAAAGATGGGAATATCCAACCACCTGACCTGCGTCTTGAGAAATCTATACACAGGTCAGGAAGCAACAGTTAGAACTGGACATGGAACAACAGACGGGTTCCAAATAGAATAAGGAGTACATCAAGGCTGTATATTGTCACCCTGCTTATTTAACTTCTATGCAGAGTACGTCATGAGAAATGTTGGGCTGGAGGAAACACAAGCTGGAATCAGGATTGCCGGGAGAAATATCAGTAACCTCTTAAACCTTTGACCATGTGGATCACAATAAACTGTGGAAAATTCTGAAAAAGATGGGAATATCCAACCACCTGACCTGCGTCTTGAGAAATCTATACACAGGTCAGGAAGCAACAGTTAGAACTGGACATGGAACAACAGACGGGTTCCAAATAGAATAAGGAGTACATCAAGGCTGTATATTGTCACCCTGCTTATTTAACTTCTATGCAGAGTACGTCATGAGAAATGTTGGGCTGGAGGAAACACAAGCTGGAATCAGGATTGCCGGGAGAAATATCAGTAACCTCAGATATGCAGATGACACCACCCTTGTGGCAGAGTGAAGAAGAACTAAAGAGCCTCTTGATGAAAGTGAAGGAGGAGAGTGGAAAAAGTTGGCTTAAAGCTCAGCATTCAGAAAACTAAGATCATGGCATCTGGTCCCATCACTTCATGGCAAATAGATGGAGAAACAACAGAAACAGTGGCAGACTTTATTTTTGGGGGGCTCCAAAAATCACTGCAGATGGTGACTGCAGAAATTAAAAGATGCTTATTCCTTGGAAGGAAACTTATGACAAACTTCGACAGCATATTCAAAAGCAGAGACATTACTTTGCCAACAAAGGTCTGTCTAGTCAAGGCTATGGTTTTTCCAGTAGTCATGTATGGATGTGAGAGTTGGACTAGAAAGAAAGCTGCTGCTGCTAAGTCGCTTGAGTTGTGTCCGACTCTGTGTGACCCCATAGACGGTAGCCCACCAGGCTTTGCTGTCCCTGAGATTCTCCAGGCAAGAACATTGGAGTGGATTGCAATATCCTTCTCCAATGGGTGAAAGTGAAAAGTGAAAGTGAAGTTGCTCAGTCATGTCTGGCCCTTAGCGACCCCATGGACTGTAGCCTACCTGGCCTCTCTGTCTATGGGATTTTCCAGGCAAGAGTACTAGAGTCGGGTGCCATTGCCTCCTCCAAAAGAAAGCTGAGCACCAAAGAATTGATGCCTTTGAACAGTGGTTTTAGAGAAGACTCTTGAGAGTCCCCTGGACTACAAGGAGATCCAACCAGTCCATTCTAAAGGAAATCAGCCCTGAATATTCATTGGAAAGATGATGCTGAAGCTGAAACTCCAATACTTTGGCCACCTCATGCAAAGAGATGCTCACTAGAAAAGACCATGATGCTGGGAAAGATTGAAGGAGGGAGGAGAAGGGGACGACAGAGGATGAGATGGCTGGATGGCATCACCGACTCTATGGACATGAGTTTGAGTAGACTCCGGGAGTTGGTGATGGACAGGGAGGCCTGGCGTGTTGCAGTCCATGGGGTTGCAAAGAGCCAGACATGACTGAGCAACTGAATTGAACTGAACTGGTTATACATGCTAATAGCAAAGTGATTACAGTGTGTGAAAATCTTCTGTTATTCATGTGTGGGACATATAATGCCATGAATTTTTGAGTTTGCTTTCTTTTATCTTTGTATATATTAATTTGCAAATATATATTTGCCCTTTGAAAAGAAAACTTGCATGCTTTCTTATACTTTTTTCAAGAAAATGGTGACTTTTAAAAACTTGCTATTAAATACTCATGTGTGTGTAATTTGCTTAATCGTGTCTGATTCTTTGGAATCCCATGAAATGTAGCCTTCCAGTTTCCTCTGTCTATGAGATTTCCCAGGCAAGAATACTGGAGTGGATTGCCATTACTTTTTCTAGGGGATCTTCCCAACCTAGGGATTGGACCCTCATCTCCTGCATTGATTGCAGATTCTTTATCTTCTGAGCCACCTAGAAAGCCTAATTACTCATGCTTAACAACAAATACTGCATATTTTCTGTGAATTTCAAAATAAAAAACTATGGGTTTCTCAAAAAAAACTAAGATCTTGTCAGAAAATAGTAGCAATAAACACTAATATTTTAAAGTTTTGTTAGGAATATTTGTTTTTATTATCTGTGACCAAAATTTCACCCTTCTTTCCCAATATCTTTTCTCCATTTTTCCATCTATGGAATATAAATAAAACATAATTTAATATGGAAAATTTGAGGTATGTATTATTGTATTTAAGTAAGATAACTTTAGGGTCCCTAATGTCATCTATATAACATTAAAAATTTTTGTGTCTGCCTTTGAGCAATATCAATTGATTCATGAGAAAACAGCAAATAAACAGGATTCTATACCACACATGTACAAAGATTTAACAAATATTATATTATATTATTGTATGTACATATTTATAATACAAATTGTAAATAAATTTAAATAAGTGAAACAATATAAATTTTAAGAAAATTAATCTTTATAATTTTCAATGATTTTTTACTTTTGCAACCTATATTGAAAGTATTTCTTGTTTTTCTAATGAATGTTTAATTATATGTATTAGTGTGTTTTGGGCAATAATATGAGTAAATTCATGAATTACTACATTGGTTCAATTACAAGTTTTCTCAGAACTCAATTAGAATTTATCAAAAGGAGTAATTGTACTGGACAATATCCGTTCAGTTCAGTTCAGTCGCTCAGTCGTATCTGACTCTTTGCGACCCCATGAATCACAGCACGCCAGGCCTCCCTGTCCATCACCAACTCCCAGAGTTCACTCAGACTCATGTCCATTGAGTCTGTGATGCCATCCAGCCACCTCATTCTCGGTCATCCCCTTCTCCTCCTCAGTCGACCCCTTCTCCTCCTGCCCCCAATCCCTCCCAGCATCAGGGTCTTTTCCAATGAGTCAACTCTTCGCATGAGGTGGCCAAAGTACTGGAGCTTCAGCTTCAGCATCATTCCTTCCAAAGAAATCCCAGGGTTGTCCACTGGAGAAGGGAATGGCAAGCCACTTCAGTATTCTTGCCTTGAGAACCCCATGAACAGTATGAAAAGACAATATCCGTAGATTTTTCTATACTGACTATTTGGTTTGTAGGTTGAAGAAAAGCTGCTGGAAAGATAAAATTTGTGTGGGAGAAAAGTAAGATGACTACATTTCAAATATATTTGCATGATAATTTTAATCAATCAGTGGTATCCTATGATTCTACACAGGTATTGGGTTTGATTCTAAACGTGATTTTGCCCCTCTTACCATCTTCTTGGACCTCTCCTTTGCCCTTGGACACGAGGTATCTATTTTTCGTGGGATCAGCATTCTCCTGTTGATAGTTGTTAGGCGGTGAGTTGTAATTTTGAAGTTCTCACAGGAGAAGATGAAGCACGTCCTTCTACTCCACCATCTTAAGGAAAGGATGATTCTATGAGAAACTTAAAATAATTTGTCAATTAAAATTTAACTTTTTTAGACAGTCACTATTTTGTTTTAATTTCTGTTATTGACTATGAAGTCCATTACCTTTTAACTGTAGAAGTGAAATAGAGATTTATTTTTCTCCTTTGCCTTTTTTTTTTCAGGGGCACAAGCATGTGACCTAGACCCCACAATTCAGATATGTGATAGAATCAATACTGTGAAAAGAACAGAAGTGATGGCATCTGACTTTTGAGGGCAGAAATTGTTCTGAGTCAAATAGTCAGGATCTACTAGGGTGTATTGATAACTTCCTAGGAAATGGCATAGAGAAGACCATAGAAGAATATTTCCACCAAAATAAGAGAATGTCCTTGCATGTAGATGAATTCAAACTCATCACCATATTATTCTTGTGAAAGTTTTGCATAAGTTTGTTTTTGTTCTAATTCAATGGGATAGTATTTTAATATTTTAACTCAGAAGTTGCTTGCTCTTTCCTCCCTAAAGGGAAAAACAATGTCAGTTAATGTCTTGAATGTATTTCTTTAGTCTCAACTGGGTGTATGGTATGAAACCAAAGTGTTTTTTGTTTGCAAGAGCTAAACATTAAAGACAACGAATTTTTAACACTTTCCTTTGAGAGTCAGATCTCAGTGGATTCACAGAAGAATCTTTTTACTCTAGCAGAGAATTTTTAATCTAGAGAATTTTTATTTTAATGTTAAGAACAATAGAAGTAATGAGAGTTTTCTCACTTATAGGAAATTAACAAAAGTCCTCTTGACCATAGGAAAAAAGGAGAGGAAGCAAAGAACAAGGTGGAATCTGGGTGTGAATAGAGATTACTAGAAATATCAGAGGAGAGGCATTTCTGCTCACTCTTCTCCTGGAATTTTGGAAGAGAGCAACTTTTAGGGTCTGTCCACAATACAGGAAGGATTGCACTGTGGCATTTTGGAAAGAAAAGAGACCTGAAGGAGTTGTTGTTTGTTGTTTAGTCACTAAATCGTATCTGACTCTTTGTGACCCCCATGGATTGCAGCATGCCAGGCTTCCCTGTTTTCCACTGTCTCTTGGAGTTTGCTCAAACTCATGTCCATTGAGTTGGTGATTCTATCTAACCAACTCATCCTCTGCTGTCCCCTTCTCCTTTTGCCTTCAAACTTTCCCAGCATCAGCGTCTTTCCCAATGAGTCAGTTCTTCCCATCAGGTGGCCAAAATATTGGAGCTTCAGCTTCAACATCAGTCGTTCCAATGAATATTCCATATTGATTTCCTTTAGGATCTCTTGGTTTGATCTCCTTGCTGTTTGAGGGACTCTCAAGAGTCTTCTCCAGCACAATTTGAAAGCATCAGTTCTTCAGCTGTCAGGCTTCTTTATGGTCCAACTCTCACATCCATACATGACTACTGGAAAAACCATAGCTTTGACTAGACAGACCTTTGTTGGCAAAGTGATGTCTCTGCTTTATAATACATTGTCTAAGTTTTTCATAGGTTTCTTTCCAAGGAGCAAACATCTTTTAATTTCATGGCTGCAGTGATAGTCTACAGTGATTTTGGAACCCAAGAAGAGAAAATATGTCACTTTTTTCACTTTTCCCCATCTATTTGCCATGAAGTGATAGGACTGCATGCCATGATCTTTGTATTTTGAATGTTGAGTTTTAAACCAACTTTTTCTCTCTCCTCTTCCACCCTCATCAAGAGATTTTTTTTAGTTCCTCTTCTCTTTCTGCCATTGGAGTGCTATCATCTGCATATCCATGGTTGTTGATATTTCTCCTGGAAATCTTTATTCCTGATTGTGATTCATCTAGCCTGGCATTTAGCATGATATACTCTGCATAGAAGTTACATAGTTCAGTTCAGTTCAGTCGCTCAGTCATGTCCGACTCTTTGTGACCCCATGAATCACAGCACGCCAGGCCTCCCTGTCCATCACCAACTCCCAGAGTTCACTCAGACTCAAGTCCATCAAGTCAGTGATGCCATCTCATCCTCGGTCATCCCCTTCTCCTCCTGCCCCCAATCCCTCCCAGCATCAGAGTCTTTTCCAATGAGTCAGCTCTTCACATGAGGTGGCCAAAGTACTGGAGTTTCAGCTTGAGCATCATTCCTTCCAAAGAACACCCAGGGCTGATCTTCAGAATGGACTGGTTGGTTCTCCTTGCAGTCCAAGGGACTCTCAAGAGTCTTCTCCAACACCACAGTTCAAAAGCATCAATTCTTCAGTGCTCTGCCTTCTTCACAGTCCAACTCTCACATCCATACACGACCACAGAAAAAACCATAGCCTTGACTAGACAAACCTTAGTCGTCAACATAAACAAGACCAGGAGCTGACTGTGGCTCAGATCATGAACTCCTTATTACCAAATTCAGACTCAAATTGAAGAAAGTAGGGAAAACCGCTGGACCATTCAGGTATGACCTAAATAAAATCCCTTATGATTATACAGTGGAAGTGAGAAATAGATTTAAGGGCCTAGATCTGATAGATAGAGTGCCTGATGAACTATGGAATGAGATTCATGACATTTTACAGGAAACAGGGATCAAGACCATCCACATGGAAAAGAAATGCAAAAAAGCAAAATGGCTGTCTGGGGAGGCCTTACAAATAGCTGTGAAAAGAAGAGAGGCGAAAAGCAAAGGAGAAAAGGAAAGATATAAGCATCTGAATGCAGAGTTCCAAAGAAGTTACATAGGCAGGTGACAATTTACAGCCTTTATGTACTCGTTTCCCAATTTTAAACTAGTCTGTTGTTTAAACCAGTCTGTTGTTCCATGTCTGGTTCTAATTGTTGACTCTTGACCTGAATGCAGGTTTCTCAGGGGATAGGTAAGATGGTCTGGAATTTCACCTTGTTTCTCATGAATTATGTACATCATGGAGAATATCCAGCTTTTCTAGAGGGAGATCATACTGAACAGCTTCTTTGGAACCCAATGAGGCCTAGAATTGGGATCAGACCAGTATAAAATATAAATTCTTTTCAATAGGAATTGAAGGAAGACATGTCTTGCAATTTTTGCAAAGAAGCCAAGATGGCTGGAAGAGAGTGGCTAAGGGTACAGTCGTAACAGACTAGAAGATAAAGAAAGATTCAATCTTTTAGGGTCTTTGGATCCATGGTAATTATTTTGGCATTTGTTCTAGATAAATAGGAACTTAATGCATATTTTCAGCAGAGGAGTTACATGATTAAATTTTCATTTTAACAGAATTATAGTATTTGTTGTGTTAAGTATAGAAAGAAATGGTTATGGGGAGACAGAGCAAAGAAGATATTCTGACAGTAAATCAGGTTAGAAATCGTTGGTGGTTTGGGCTAGAATGTTAGCAAGGAAAAAGAACAGAAGTAGTTGATCGCTGGCTGTATTTTTTACGTAGGATCAAGATGGTTTTTGATTCTTTGTACAGGAGCTCTGTGAGAAAGAGAGAAGTCAAAGATCTATCTCTCTTTTTCCTATCTGCAAAGATGTATTTTTGTTCATTGAGTTGGAGAAGAACTTTGGTAGAATCAGTTTGAGGAAATGTTGGAGTTAAAGAGAATTTTGGACATGTTAAATTGAGGATGATAACTCTACTCCCAAGGGAAGGTTTTAAATAGGAATCTATATAGATTCTGGAAAGTATAAGGCAAAGGATCATTGTGAAAATATCAACTTGAGAGTATTCAGTAGACAGATAATATTGGATGCCATGGAAATGAGTGAATTCTCCAAGAGATTGAAAGGAGACATAACTGTGAAAAAGTTCAAGGACTGTATCTTGGGGAATTTCAACTTTAAAAGTTAAAGAGGATGAGAATGAACTAAAAAAAAAAAAAATGACTGAAATGCAGCAACCATAGATATTGAAGGGAGGTCCGTTATTGAATTGTCCTGGAAGCCCTGACCATTGATTTGAGATTGACACCCTGTGTGCTCCTTTGATTTATTCCACCCTCCCCAACACCTCTGCCAATAGAAATCAGCCACTAATCAATCATTACTGTTTCACTGCCTCTGGTTTTACTTTTTCCAAAATGTCATATAGTTCAAATCATACAGTGCATAGCCTTTCTGATTGGCTCTTTTCACTAAACAATATGAGTTTAAGGTTCCTCTATGTCCTTTTACGGCTTGGTAGTGCATTTATTTTAATCGTTGGATAAGAGTGTATGGTGCAGATGTTCCACAGCCTATTTATCCATTTTCCTTTTGAAGGATGACTTGGCTGCTTCCAATTTGGGGCAATTAAAAATAAAACTTAGGTATTTCTGTGGACATACTTTTCTACCTCATTTGGGTAAATAGCAAGGAATTCTGTTGATGAATCATGTAATAATATGCTTAGCTTTATAAAAACCTGCCCAACTTTCTTCCAAAATAGCAATAAATAAGCATTCCTGTTGTTCCACATCATCTGACCATTTGCTATTATTACTTTTTCTTTTTTTTCTTTTTGGATTTTAGTCATTCTAGTAAGTGTGCTGGAGAAGGCAATGGCAACCCACTCCAGTACTCTTGCCTGGAAAATCCCATGGACAGAGGAGCCTGGTGGGCTGTAGTCCATGGGGTGCACAGGTGGACATGACTGAAGAGACTTAGTAGCAGCAGCAGCAGCAGCAGCAGCAGTAAGTGTGCAGTGTCATTTTATTGCTTTTTAAATTTGCAATGTTCTAGGGACACAGGCTGTTGAGCATCTTTTCTTCTACTTATTTGTCATCTGTAAATTTTTAATGAGGTCTAGTTAAGATCTTTTCCCAAAACTTTTAATTTTTTTTTTTTACTATTGAGTTCTGTCTATTTTCAATACCAATCCTTTATCAGATATGCCTTTTGCAAATATTTTCTCTGAGTCCATGCTATGTCTTTCTATTATTTTAATAGTGTCTTTTGCAGATTAAAAGTTTTTAGTTTTAATGAAGTACAACTTATCATTTTTTTTTCTTTCATAAGTTGTGCTTTTGGTGCTGTAGCTAAAGCATCATTTTCAAAGTCAAGGTCATCTAAATTTCTTCTATATTATTTCTAGGAGGCTTTGGTTTTACATTTTAGATTTAGGTCTGTGATCTATTTTGAGTTTACTTTTGTAAAAAGTCTAAATCTGTGTTTAGATTCAGAGTTGAAACAAATTTAGGCACAGGAGTATTTTATGGGAACCTCCAAGATCATAGGCAAACATTAGTAATTTATTAGTAAACATTTATTAAGCACCAACCATGTGCAGAGCCCATTCTAGATGCTGACGAGGACTGGAATTCCTCCTGTTACTCAGTAGGGTATCATTCACAGAACTTCATCTAATTCTATCCTACAAAGTGAAAGTGAAAGTGTTAGTCGCTCAGTCCCATCCAATTCTTTGTGACTCCGTGGACTGTAGCCCACCAGGCTCTTCTGCCCATGGGATTCTCCAGGCAAGAATAATGGAGTAGGTTGCTATTCCCTTCTCCATGGTATCTTCACTGATCCAGGGATTGAACCCTAGTCTCCTGCATTGCAGGCAGATTCTTTACCACAAACAAAGTTAAATCTGTGCTCTGCAGAGATGAAGGGATGGTTGATGCTATAGCCACATAGCAGAATACTGTGGTTTGAGAATACCAATACAGCAGATAGCTGTCCTTGGTCTTTTCTTTTTGCTAGACACAAAGTTTGACTTCACTTTACCATTTCCTTTGCAGTTAGACATGGTCATAAGAACTGTTTTGGTCAATGGGGTGTAAATATAAGTGACATGAGCCACTTCTAAGTCTGGTCCGTGAAATCTCCTAAGTGCTCTTTCACAATTTCTCTTTCCCACCTTTACCGAGTGAATAAAGAGCATCTAAGAACTTAGAGGGACACTGGGTCAGAGATGGAAGGCATCTGCATTTCTGAGTCATTGTGTATCAGATCACCACACTCATCATGCTGACTCAACTGAATGATGTGTGAGCAAAAAATTCAAATTTTAATTGAACAAGATACTAAAATTGTTAACTCCCAATTTAAACTTATAATATAAAAAAATCCATCGTCCTGAAACTATTGACTCAAACTCTAAGGAAACTTTCCTCTCAACAAGTACAGACAGTAGTTAACAAATTTCAGTAGGTAAGAAACTTACATGCTTCTAGAAGCTATTAAATAATATAAATGAATGAAGCACATATTGCTGAAGACATCTCATTCATGCCTAAGCTAAAGACACCAGCAATTATTCAACTCTAGGTTTGTTATTTTCTTTTGTTGTTGCTGTTGTGATAATGTCAATATTGGTAAGATACTTGGGGTCCATGGCTTTGGTCATCTTATTCCATACATTATTTTCAGAAGTGCTTGGCTTTTGGATGGCAATCAATATATATTTTTGTCTCATGATAAAAGATGATTGATTATGTGAATAGAGTGTAGAATGGAGTCAAAAAAGACCTTTTATATTTGTCAGTTCACTCCCCTTATCCTCCTCGTAGGACATAAAAGCTATAACTTGCTTATTTTTATATCATTATAATGTTTAGAAACGCTGCTTGTATATAACCACCAGTACATGGATGTTGAATGAATACTTGATAGATATTTATTGAATTGACTTTTAGGCTTTGTCTCCTTCCATAGATGTGAAATGAATTCATTTTATATAGTCTTTTGAAATTGCTTTTGTCTGTAAATTCATATTTTCTCCTCAGAGACAAGACTCCATGATCAATGTGAGGGATTGTTTTTCATTCTCCTACAAGTATGTATTTTTGTCAAATAGGAAGTACAAGTATTAGAAAGATTTTGAAATGCCAAGAGAATTGACAATAAAGTAGTTTAGTTTCTTTCTATTTTCATTAAAAGGTGATAGGCCTTAGGAGTCCATGAGACACTAAAATTAATGATGCATCCTAATTAAGTAAATGTTCAGTTCCTTGACTGCAGTACTGTACAAAATAAAAGGAGAAGACAAAATGATCAAATTGCTTCATATCAATCTTTTCATGAAAATAAAAGTCCTCCTACTCCCTGTCAGTCATTCTCCTGTGGTCTCATTTTAGATCTCAAATTTCTTCTAATATTTTGCTAATTTCCACTGGCTTTTGCACTTAATTTCTTGTGCTTTTTCTTCATATCATATATTTTTCATATAATCTTCAATTACACCTATATCTGCATTTTATAAAACAAATCAGTATGGATTGAGTAAAACTATACCAAGTAGTAGATTCTAAGTGAATAAAACTATGTAATATTATACACTTTTAAATTGTTAGTTTATTCATGGAAAATAGTGCGTTGTCTAGTTCTCAACATCCTGGTTTCTATCCATTCCTTACATAAGCAAGTTGGAAGAATCAACTTGGCTCTTCAAATAATTCAGTACCTGGAGGAATGAAATGGCCACAAAGCAAGAATTTGCTGTGAAATCATAAAGGTCCTCTAAAGGAAACAACTTCCTTCTTATTTTTGAGCTCTTTGCTGACTCAGAATCTTATTGCTGCTGTTGTTCAGTTTAGTTCAGTTCAGTCACTCAGTCATGTCCGACTCTTTGTGACCCCATGAACCGCAGCATGCCAGGCCTCCCTGTCCATCACCAACTCCCAGAGTCCATGCAAACCCATGTCCATCAAGTCGATTATCCCATCCAACTGTCTTATCCTCTGTCGTCCCCTTCTCCTCCTGGCCTCAATCTTTCACAACATCAGGGTCTTTTCCAATGAGTCAGCTCTTTGCATCAGGTGGCCAAAGTATTGGAGTTTCAGCTTCAACATCAGTCCTTCCAATGAACACCCAGGACTGATCTCCTTTAGGATGGACTGGTTGGATCTCCTTGCAATCCAAGGGACTCTCAAGAGTCTTCTCCAACACCACAGTTCAAAAGCATCAGTTCTTTGGCTCTCAGCTTTCTTTATAGCCCAACTCACATCCATATTTTGATCACTACACTCTTGAATAAATTTTGATAGTACTTCACAACATCAGGGTCTTTTCCAATGAGTCAGCTCTTTGCATCAGGTGGCCAAAGTATTGGAGTTTCAGCTTCAACATCAGTCCTTCCAATGAACACCCAGGACTGATCTCCTTTAGGATGGACTGGTTGGATCTCCTTGCAATCCAAGGGACTCTCAAGAGTCTTCTCCAACACCACAGTTCAAAAGCATCAGTTCTTTGGCTCTCAGCTTTCTTTATAGCCCAACTCACATCCATATTTTGATCACTACACTCTTGAATAAATTTTGATAGTACAAAGAATTTAATGATTGTCATTATTAATTATTTCAGTTAATTTCAAAATTTTAACAAATGTTATATAAACTGATAGCTTTGTAATGCAGCTCCTAACATCAGAAACATTTCTTTCTTCCATAAGCATATTAAACTTGCAAAAGGTAGTATCTACACTTACATAAATAATTGATTAAACAATTAACACATATCTTGATGTATTGTTATATTTACTTTCTCTAGCAAATTAGAAAATGCAATATGGTTAAAAAATAACTCAAGTATTTCTCTTATTATTAATGTTTCAATTTTCTCAAATTTCATTTTCCCTCATGTTCAAATAAACAAAATCTTTTAATTCACAGCATGGTGAGAAGATTAAATTAGTATGGTGGCTAATAAAGTATCTTTCAAAACATAAAGTGCCATGTGAAAGCCAAGAGTCATCATTGTCAGCATGGTTTACTAGGCCTAATATATGTTGAATATTCTGAAAATATTTTTGAAGAGTGTTGTTATTTGGTAACAATGTTTCTAAATGTTGGATAAAAATTAAATATAGTAAGACTTTATATGAAAGTTAAAGAGGGACAGTTTGGTGCAGTACTTAAATTCATCTACTAACTAGATACTCAGCTTCTTTTCTGTCGAGTATCCTATACAAGTTAGCAGAGATACAAAGTAAGTGAATTAAGAATAAATAATGGAAAAATACAATAACCACTATGGAGAACAGTGTGGAGATTCCTTAAAAAATTGCAAATAGAACTGCCTTATGATCCAGCGATGCCACTGCTGGGCATACACACCGAGGAAACCAGAATTGAAAGAGACACGTGTACCCCAATGTTCATTGCGGCACTGTTTATAATAGCCAGGACATGGAAGCAACCTAGATGTCCACCAGCAGATGAATGGATAAGAAAGCTGTGGTACATATACACAATGGAGTATTACTCAGCTATTAAAAAGAATACATTTGAATCAGTTCTAATGAGGTGGATGATGCTGGAGCCGATTATACAGAGTGAAGTAAGCCAGAAAGAAAAACACCAATACAGTATACTTACACATATATATGGAATTTAGAATGATGGTAATGATAAACCTGTACGCAAGACAGCAAAAGAGACACAGATGTATAGAACGGCCTTTTGGACTCTGTAGGAGAGGGAGAGGGTGGGATGAGTTGGCAGAGTGGCAGTGTAATGTGTATGATATCATAAGTGAAACGAATCGCCAGTCCAGGTTTGATGCAGGATGCAGGATGCTTGGGACTGATGCACGGGGATAATCCAGAGAGAAGGTGTGGGGCGGGAGGGGGGAGGTGGGGGTTGGGATTGGGAGTTCATGTATACTTGTGGCTGATTCATGTCAATGTATAGCAAAATGAATACAGTATTGTAAAGCAAAACAAACTAAAAAAATAAAAATTAATTAAAAAAAGAATAAATAATGGAAAAATACAATAACCGTTTCCTCTTCATGGAACTGATAGTAGGCAGTTGTGATTGAAATAGGTTAGGCTCTTAATTCCATTATGTGCATGTGAAGACATTATCAACCACACACAAACACATATAACAATACAAACACTACTTAAATCTTCCCAGAGTATTTCTATATCCCAGTATTATATATATGATTGAAAATTACAGTGGAAATCGAATGAGACTATGAAGTCATAAAAATTGACTTAATTTTTTTTTTTTTTTTTAAGGAGAAAAGGATAGCTTTACTACTTTGTCAGGCAAAGGGGGCCGCAGCAGTCTAATGGCTCAAAACTGTATGTCCCTCTGACTTTCACTTCTGGTTCTTCTACTTAGTTTGCCAAATTAATTAAGCTCTTTGAGACTATTACATCATATATGGAATGTTTATAATAAAATTACACAGCTTGATATTGAGATAATTTATGTAAAGCGGTCTATAGAAGGCTTTCAAAAGAATTCTATGAACTTATGTTTTCCTTTAACAATTGCACATTTGTATTTGTCAACACATAAGTTTTGAATTAGTGTGGATTTTTTCAAGATTTAAGACATAAAATAACCAATGCAAATTCTTCTTAATATGTGTTTCATCATTTGGAATATTCTAAGTTACTATAAAATTTTAACTTTATACTAGAGAGCACATCATAATGTTTAAATTTGGTTTTATTACTGTCTTGTTTAATCCAGGAATGATATCTCTTCTGAAGTAATAATAACTCCTATGGATTTTCATGTTAATGCTTGTCTTTTATGTTTGTCATTACCAAAACTTTGCACAATGGTGCTGGAGTAAATCAGACAGAGTTTTTATTTAAGACATAAAATAACCAATGCAAATTCTTCTTAATATGTGTTTCATCATTTGGAATATTCTAAGTTACTATAAAATTTTAACTTTATACTAGAGAGCACATCATAATGTTTAAATTTGGTTTTATTACTGTCTTGTTTAATCCAGGAATGATATCTCTTCTGAAGTAATAATAACTCCTATGGATTTTCATGTTAATGCTTGTCTTTTATGTTTGTCATTACCAAAACTTTGCACAATGGTGCTGGAGTAAATCAGACAGAGTTTTGGGTGAAATAGAAATAGCTTTATTTCTTTGAGGGCTAATGCCCTTGAGAACATGTGTCCTACCATGAAGCGGGGTAGTGAGAAGTCTTATTTAAGTATTCAAGGAGCAGGGCCCGATCAGCTTGTGTTCATTCTTCCACTTGGTTGATAGTGAGGTGATTGGGAGTCAATATCATCAGCCTTCTGGTTCCAACCTGTCTGGAGGTCTCCCTGCCTCTGGCAGACAACAGTAACTACTTCCACCTGGTGAGGGTTTCAGCATCTGTAAAACAGCTCAAAGGATATAGTTCAGAATATTATCTATAGCCTTTGAAGAGGAACTAAGGTCCTTGACTTTGTTTAATGGCTAAAGTATTAGTTTGTCATGCTTGACTGTTTTTCTTTCTGCATCTTCTCACTTCTCTGATGAACTTTATTCCTTGACTAAAGTTTTTCTACAAAGGCAGGTGGAGGACGTGTGTGTGTCTGTTCTGGGAAAGCCTCCTAGGGTCCTGCTCCATTACAGTCTCATGAAATAAGACATGAAGATGCTTTTACACTTAGTTATTGAAGAAGTTTTAGACACTTTCAAAGAGAAAACTCTGAAATCAAAATAAGCATAAGACTAAAATGAATAAATTTAAGCATTGTAATGAGGGCAACTATATATGTATAAATGTGAGTGTTACGTATGTATACAAGGAACAGTTTGATTGTACTTATCTCATTATAACTCATTTTTGTTACACATTTATTTCAGGTTAAAATAATCTGAAGTATACTGACACTTTTCTTCACAAGCAAATTGCTTCATAATTTCTCTAATTCAACATGTCTTGAATGTTGCTTTGTGTTAGAAATTTTAGTGGATTAATAGGTAAGAAATATATCAGGTGACACCCATATTCTTAAAAAAGATGGAGCCAGAATAACAGAAAAAAACGTTACCAATAACAAAAATTGGCTAAAATATTAACTGCAGATGTGCATGAAGATTACCCAGGAAAAGACAAGCTCAACATAAAAATAAAATGCATAACTTCTGAGTAAGGTCTAAGCTCAAACTTTCTTGCACTTAGGTAAAAACCAATTAGGAGACAGCTCTATCAGTGGGTTGATCAAATATAATCATATGATCTAATATAATGTTAAAATACTCATATTATTTATTGATGTCTAAGTGTTGTAAACTCTTTTAAAGTTAAGGAATCATGGGTCACAGTATTTTTTCATCCTGTCCTATTTTTTTTTCTCTAAATATTAAAAGAATATCAACCTCACATTTATTTCACATATGTGCTGAAAATGTTAATGTTACTTTTCTAATTTAAGTTGGGTTCTCAATAAATAATTCTATTTCCTTGAATAACAGCTTAAATAGGTTTGAACAGCATATTGCAATTTTTATATAAAAAGTATGTTCTTTCAAACCACAACTGCTAGGTTTGTGTTTGTAATAAGTCATCCTCCTTGGGTGGACCTCCAACCTCCCTTGCTACATGTATCTAAAACATAGGGACATACACAGAAATCATCGTTTTGGTAAAATGAGATGACTGAAGGAAACCTTCTGCTCTAGGGCATCGTTAGTAATGGAATACAGCCTGAGGAGAGAAAGAAAAAGAGTTATACAAACATGTCCTTTGTGAAAAAAAAATTTTCCCTTGCCTATTTTGATAGGAATAATAGCTACAGATTTGCACACGTTGCACACCCACTTAGTTCTTCTAGGATTTTACCCTAGCAAGTTCTAGAAAATTGATGATCAGAAATAAAGTCTATTTTTACTCTTTCATTCATGGAATTTTTAAGATGAATTATTTCATATGAGGTTAAGGGCAGTCTGTTTGTATCAAGATTACATTTTGTGACAGTTAAATAATCCATTATCATTAAAACTGAGGATAAGGAGTTTACAGTGGAAAGAATGATAACAGTGGAGGAAAAAGTGAATATGAGTAGTTCACCAATAAATCATGTTCTTGAACTCAAAATTGCAACAATTTCTTTTAGAGCAGGTCTCCTTTAAGTATTCACCTCCAAAGTGGTCAGTTTACACTAGCAAAACCAAGTTCACTCAATTTGCAAGCTTTGTGATTCTGAGCACCTAGTGACACATGATGTCAACACAATCAATCAACCTTTGGCTCCTCCCACTCCTCCACCTACCCATTCTCCAGGCCGGAGTCTGTGCGGCTGGGGATGCTGTAGACTCAGGAAAGCCAGAGGACTGGATGAATTCACAGGTATCACCATGACATGCAAAAGCCTACTCTGGACCTTTAAGTATATATCCGGTGCAAGAACTGGAAGGAAGGTGCACACATTTGTAAAACGTTTCTATGACTTCATCTTTCCTGCCCCTCCCCCCAAAGAAAAGCAAGGGGGGGGGGCGATTCACATTATTTCTGAAACTGAGAAAATATTATATTTTAGAACATGGTCAAGCTATATGAAAAGCATAGACACAGACCCCAAACTATTTTCTTTATTTTCAGAAAGGAAAATTTCAGTAAGAAATCAGGGAGGTATTTAACTACTCATTTAGCAAGCAAGCAGGCATCATCAGCTTTATCTGAGTTTGTACTTTAAATGCAGGAAATTTAGGACCTTAAAGCCTTCATACTGCCTTCTTCAAGCGCCTTTACTTCAAATTCATCCTTACAAGCTCCTACTCTCCTAGGAAGAAGGAAAAGAAAAATTCCACTGACCCGGCTCGTGATTTACATACAGAGAGCAAATAAATGAATGGAGTGGGGGATGGGGCAGTGAGAAGCAATGTGTTTCCTTTTCAACCGCAGAAAATAAGATTACTTACCAAGAACATTTTTATCCAGGGCAAATGTTTATTACCTCTTTCATTTGGCGTCTCAGTCTCTGCAAGAAATCAATTTCCACTCTACCTTTCCCTCTTATTTCTAAAAAAAGAAAGAAAGAAAGAAAGAAAGAAAGAAAGAAAGAAAGAAAGAAAAGAGAGGCGAATAATGCTTAAGCTTCGGGGTCCTGCGGAAGATAAGAGGGCAAAAGACTCCCACGGCGCTCTTTACCCAGACCCTAGCGCTGACAGTGAATCCCTGGGGCATGGAGAGAACCTCTCTAAGGAGGGTGTGTGCGTTTGGGGGGGGCGGTGGCGGTGGCACGGGGGTGAATTTCACAGCCAAAATCTAAATCATCTGCAAAGAGAATCAGCAGCCCCTCAGTCACACAAGCAATTCCCTGGGGGAAGTAGGTTTCAAATAGAAAAGGGACGTTCCTGAATGAGAGCGCGCGCGCGAGAGAAGCTGGGATTTGGGTTCGAGGTTTGGTTTGGAGAAGCGGTGGGGCGGAAAAGGAAAGGGGAAGAGGAATCAAGCTTGTCTTACCGGATCCATCAGGCGATCGTTTGTGCGGTACAGGGTTGTGAACATGGCCAGATAATGCATTCGGCAGCAAAGCCATTTCTGACTTACTCTCCCTCCGTTACCAGTGCAGGAATCAGAGGGGGCGCGGGAGACTCGCCGCCTGCCACCCTCTCGCCCCAGGGACAGGGACGATCCTCAGAATCTCCAAAGCTCTAGCTGCTAAAGTGAGGCATTTGGAGCTGAGGTTCCCGATGGAAGTCCATTGCCTGGAGTCCCGGGGAAGCAGGATTCGCCGAGGAAGCAAGACCTGGGAGGGCTCCTGCCGCCGCCGCCGCCGCTGCCGGCAGCGGTTCCCCAGTCCCCTGCCTATGCCTCCCGGCCCTGCGCCCCCGAAAGCGCCCGGGAGACTCGGCCTCCTCCGCATCGTCAGCCCCCCAGGCCAATCCCCGAGGATCCGGCCATCCTAAAGTGAACACAGGGATTGATTTCTCTGGGGGGCTCGGTGGAGTTGGGCTTCCTCACTACGCCTCCCTCCGTTGGTGCGAGGGAAAGAAAGGGAGATCCTAGTGGAATGCACTGATGGAATACTGTTAATCCTAATAATAATGTTCCCAGCGCAGGCAACTCTTAAAGAACTGAGAGAGGGAAGATCTGAGCAGGATTTCCGAAGCGGGGCCCTCTTGAATTCTCATTGGGTCCTCCCGAGCAGACTAAATCACTCTTGCTGCTCCGTCTATCAGGATGACTACAGCTTCGCTCACTAGTTCTCTCTTTATCTCGCTTCTTCAACACATCTTTCCACTTCTCTTCGGAGATTTATCTGTAGTCCACCTTCTGGTCTCTGGGGTTACACAGCTTCTATTTCCCCCCACTGTTTGGGGCTGTACAGTCCGTAAATTTTCACTTTGCCTGCCTAAGGATCACCACAAATAAGCATACCCCCTCCCGCTTCTCAGCTCCCCCCACCCCCCGCCCCAATAAAAGGC
>SJXQ01010296.1:24576-47374 GCA_006408695.1 Aepyceros melampus
ACAGGCGACTCGCCTGGAGGTTTCTCCGCAGCTGGAGGCAACGCCTAAGCTACCTGGGCTCCGGGGGCGCGGAGGACACGGGGCTGGGTGGACCAGGCTGCCCGGGCTGGGCGCCGGGAGTGGGGACTACTCGCCCGGGTGGGGACGGTACCCCGCGCCCCGCCCGCCTCGTAGGCGCAGCCTTGGCTCTCGGCCCCTGCGGCGAACGTGCGCCCGGCTTGGGCATCGCAGCCCCGGAGCCGGGCGCGCGCCAGGGGTGCTTCCTTACTTCCCGCTCCATTGCCAGCCTTCCTCCCGCCGGTTTTGAGCAAAACCGCTTTTCTGTGCGAGAGGCCACATTTGGTATGAGAATTCCTCATCCGTTCCCATCTGAGTTTCTATTTATTTTTTATTATTATTTTTGATGAGCTGTGACCAAGATTAAGACTTGACGGCTCTCCAGCATGCCTGCCTCAAAAAAAAAAAAAAAAAAAAGTCGCCGTCTGCATCTGTCCGCTTAGCTGGGTTTAGAAGAGCTAGCTGACTTCTTGGGCTCTGTGGGAAAGTGTAGCTGACCGTCACACCCTCTCCTGCTTCAGCAACTCGCAGGGATCTGGCGGGCGGGAGGGGTGGAGGAAAGGAGTTGGATGTCAACTTGGAGCCAGAGGTTGGAATGGAAGTGTAAAGCAAACCGTAGGGACTGGGAGTCTTTCAGCTTCTATTACCCCCACTTGAGAGTTAAGATTTTCTGTTTCTGTCCCCTTTCCTGGAGGTGGGGCGCGAGGTAGGAGGGTCCAGGCTGGGCGCGCTCCCCTTCGGCGTCCACCCGAGAGGGGGTGGTGCTTCCCGGCCGCTAGAGAAGCTGGATCCGCAGCTGAACGGTGGCTGAGAGTTGAAGTCTCCGATGGCTGTTTTCCTAGTCCCCAAGAGTTGAGCCCAGAGAGCCTTCTCCTTTGCACCAGGGCAAGAACGTTAGCAGCCCTTGAGGGGCAGAGACCTCCCTTGGACGGGAATCCGACTAGGAAACGCTGGGGAGGCTGTTACCTCCGAGGATAAGATGCATATTTCCAGCTGTGTGAAATGCCCACCCGAGGCTTGAAAAGCGAAGAGGTGACTGGGGTTGCGAAATAACCCTACTATTGCTTACAAATAGCCTAGCCAGTCAAATATAAGCAAAGAAGAAAGCACCAGTGTCTAAAACTGTCACAGCCGCTTCGAAGACAGATGATCAGATTTGGGGGACTTTTTTTCTTTTGCGTGCCATTTAGATTTATCATCATGCAGTTAAGCAGGTAAGACCTGAATGTCTATATTTTATTGATAGTGAGATAACCTGTGTTTGACCCCTCCCGTGACAATTTTCCCCCCCTGTTTGAAGCGATGGGTTATATGTATTTTCAAATGGGTCTTCTATGATGCATAACTTCGTAATATTTGCATTCATGAGCCGTTTAAATCCATTTAAATGTTTAACATGCATTCATTTGAGTGTTCAAGGTACATTTACTTAAATGTCTAGCAATGTTACAGAAATCATAAACTGGGCCAAGGTGAGAGGAACAAATGGAGAGGGTAGACATCAGAGGAATGAATGTAGAACCCAAATGAAGGAAGTAAGGAAGTAGTTGCAGAAATGCCTTAAAACTGCTTCTTGTTAAGGTCACAGACCTGAATACATAAAGGACAGCTGGAGAACTATTCAGGGCATCTTCAAACAGCAATTTAATTCTGACTACTTGAGGGAAAAATTTTGGGGGTATTTTTATGAAATTTTCTTAATTAAAAAAAAAATCTTTAGAGTAGATATGGGTTGTGTTGTCAAAAATGGTGAGAAAAGAGCTTGCCCTAAGGTAAGATATGTTTGACCCCAGTACAGAAATCTTTGAGCTTAGGAGACCAGTTAGAAACTGCAAAATACAATATAAACAATATTTCTATTATGAAAAATCTCCCATAAATAAGATTTTTAAAATTCCAAGTTTTGTAGATGTATAATGTTACCAGCCAATAGATTTCTTCCACTCTCAGATTTAACAATTCCCTCCCCCCAAAAAAGTCAATTAAAATGCTAAAACTCAATTTGAAAAACTTCTGTTATTATTATTGATATTGTTTGTTATGTTAGCTAATACGTTTAAGGAGTCTGGAGTCCACACACAGTGAAGCAAAAAGAAATATTAATAAGGTACAATCCTAAAACTGTTCCATTTATTTCTAACAGTTTTTCTTCTCTAAGAAATTGTATTCTGTAAGATTTTTCTCTGGAAATATTTTAAGTGCTTACATTTATTGATGTAGATCTCTGATCAATAATTTCTGCTTGTAAGGCTCACTAATAACATATTGAAGACATATGAAAGATAATTGCAACTTTGGGTCATAAAATTGCAAAGTTATAGTGCTTTTCTTAGTTTGATACAAGAGGTAGTTTTTACTCCACTGGAAAAAGTAATTCATCAATGAAATCCACTTTCTTAGTTCTTTTGCATTTTATCTTCTAGAGTTCTATTGTAGTGAACATGACATTATTATATGTTATATTACATATGTATGTCCACTTTTGGGTGAGTGAAGAGGCATTTATTTTAAATTACATTGCTCTAAAATAAAATAAGCATGATACCATATGATTGATTTCATTTATCATTTAATCAGATAATATGTCATTTCAATTTCTCATGAGATATTTTCTCTTAATAAACTCAACATTGTAATGGAAATGTACATTTTTATAAAGTATAATTTTTGATTTTAATCATGTTGAATGATTGGTGTATGATAGTCAAGTAAATCAAACCTAAGGAGGATGAAACCATTGGGATTCTAAGAGTGTCTGTGTCCGTGATTGTGTCTATGTGTATGTATCATACACATACATGCATATATGAAATTAGCCTTACTGCTAGGTTTGTGTGTTCTTCAAATAAAATAGACTTTCTTTTTAAGATAGTGCCTTTGTGTTTTTCTCTCTACAAGTGCAGAAAGAGTCAACTGATAGAACTTCAAAACTTTGATGTTTTCTTATCAACCTATGCTTCAGTTTCCTGTGTTACTTGTTACTTTGATTTTTTTCATATTAGCTCCCAAATGAGTAATTACTGACCAGAGTGAGTGTCTAAAATTTAAATCATTTAGAAAATTGAGTATAGTATCAGAAGCTCAAAGTTCAGACACAAAGAGGAATGTATAGATTATCTGTGTCAACTTTTGAACAAACATCTTTTATTCAAAAATATCCCAAAGGTATTTGTATATTATGACTATGACTTATGATTAATGAGGTCTTCTAACATTTTTCTTTTTACCTCTAGTAGTGAGTTATTGTGAAAGTAGAGAGAGATGGATCTAAGATTCCTTCCTCAGTTTTATTTTTAGTTCCATCTCACTAATGGGATCCTAGTAAGATTTCTGTCTACTCTTTACACCCCTTTTCTCTCACATAGTTGAACACACCAGAGTGTTGTTGTAGAAAAAAATGATCCCAAATAAGGATGCTTTAAAAAGATAAATGTTGTGGAGACAATATATATTTTGAAAAAGGTATCATTTGCATTTGATTTTTTTGGTTTGTTTTCTCATAAAACTCTCCATGAAAGAAGTAATGTTGACTCAACTTTAAAATATATATATATATATATATATATATATAATACCAAATATTCTTGGTTTGTTTTTATGGTGTCTAATGAGTTTACATAATGTTTCTTTTATTTTGATATCATAAAGCTTAGAAAGAGAAAATCTTACTCCTTAAGACACATGAGTTCTTATGACTTTAATCCTGTCTGTCCTGGGAAAAGAGTCACTTTTACAAAAACAGTTGTTTTTGACTGGCTTTTCACTGTCATTTAGTGAAAGTCTGATTTCTTATCAGGTTTACATTATTAACTTGTTGATTTCTCTCAGTTTAATTGAAAGCAAGATCAAAATATTTTCACATAACAACTTTCATTATGAATAAACTTGAGAAAATCATACTGGTAATTTCTATTATTTATCAACTCATATTTAGCTTACCAGAATTAATTAGGTGACATCTAGCATTGTTGGTGTTTTAATTTAGCAATTACTTGGAAAATTTCAGTTAGACATTTAGCAGTGTTAACTCTGACCAGAGTTGCATGTACTGTTATTTAGTTTTATGATTTTAATGTTTACAATTCATGAGTCTAAAGGAGAGCAAAAGAAAAAAGAAATGTGCTCAACATCATTGATTGCTAATGGATAGTCTTGACTCTTAAAAGAAAAGGGTGGTGTAAAGATGTTTATTCCACTCTATAAGAGAGTAAAAGATTCTCTGAAGATGAAATTTCATCATGAACACTAATGGCCATTTTACTGAAAATATATCTGTAAGTTCTGATCCAGCTTTTTTTTTTCTTTCTTAGTAATATCAAATAGCTACTCTAGGCATTTTATACTGGTCATCAAATATCCTCATCAATAACATTTTAAAGCTTTTATCGCTATCATTTCAAGGATATTTGATGGGTTATTAAAAATATTTATATCCAATTACTTATTTGCAGACCTATCCAGTTACAAAGTTTCCATAGATAACTATTTCATAAGCTATGAATTGGCTCTTCTATATTTATGTTTGAAATAAAGTATTCAGGCAAACAGTTCTGGGATATTTCTCAATTTCATATTCAAAGTAGCAAATCATGAGTAACTAATAGATGCTCTAATTGAAATAAACACAGTGATAATTTTCTAACCAGTTTCTTTCCCCCCAAAGATTAAAAGATATAACTAATATACTTTTAGAGAGCTGAGTAGATTGCTAGGTAATTTATCTTAACATAAATAATTGTGTTAATTTTTAATTATTTATTTTTAACCAAGAAAGCATAAATTCAGATGTGGAAATATGACATGCAATCTAATAATTAGGAAATCTTATAGAGTCTTTTTCTTTCATATTCACTGTCATTTCTTACAGTTTATAATTTCTCACATTTTTAATTTTTTAAGTTTAGAGAAACAAATGGTAATTTTCCTATTGTAACCTATATTAACTTATATTTTAGGAGTATTTTTGTATTACTGCATAAACCCTAATTTTCTCAGACGTGGATGACTTTAAAAGCACCAAAGGCATAACAAATTTGTTTTAATAGCTAATAGAGAAACTACCATGTTACAGTTCCAGCAAATTAAATCTATAAAATACATATTTATTGATTAATTAATAAATATGTTAACATTACATTCAAATGTATTGTAGTTCTCTGCTACATAAGAATTATTGTCTCATAATGGTGTGTTTCATTTAAATTCCATTATAGATTTATTGTGAAAGAATGCTTATAGTTGGTTAGACTTTTTTCTTCCTGATTTCTCTGAGTATCAGCCAACCTCATCAGGATTGAGCTTTTTTTTATTAACTTTTCTGGAGTCTTGCATTTTGTTAATTTTAAAAGCTATCTCTAGAATATTGCACCATTAAAAAACAATCTAGCCTTGGGAAGACCAGAATTGAGTAAGTATGCATTTTAGTTTTTCAGTGTCAAATAATGACCCACTACTTCATAGTTTCATTAAATAGTCTCACAACTTAAATATATGATCTTTAAAACATTTCAAATGATGTTCTTAAAAAGAAGCCGGTTTGGGAAAGTGATTAAATCAAATCAAGGAGTAAATTTAAATGGGTTCACTCAAGTATCAAAATACAAAATCGCATATTTATGCAAGTTGCTTATCATGAATCCTTTGTAATTTGTAAGTCTTTGATATGCATGCACTTTTAAGATACAAGTATTTGTAACTGCTTTTAGATATGCAATTTAATACTGTGTGTAGAAGCTCCTTCTGAGGTAGCCAAAGTAAATATAGAACAAAAGTTAATTCAATCACTGAGTTTCTGAGATAGATAATATATTTAACTGGCTTTCCTATCTTTGTGTGGCAATATTTCTAATGGTTTTAAAAAATCAGCCCCATAAATGTATGTACAGAGATGGTGGAATAGTCTTTTTCAGAAATGAACACCTCAAATAGTAATGAACAAAATCTAATTATTTGGAAGAAAATCATTAAAGATTGAATGAATCACACAATAGAGTTGTAAAAAAAATGCTCCTTTAAGATAATTAACCCATACTTTTCTCAATATTTTCTTATATAACATCAAATATATTAGTATACAGACCAAGTCTAGCTTCCTCAAAACATTTAAACTGAGTGGCTTTACTTGAATTTACTATAGAATTTCTAATTATCCATTCAGGCCTGTCACCAGAATACAAAGTTTCAATACATTATATACATTTGATAAAATATTTTCAAGATTATACTATCAAATAATGTGGAATAAGACTAGAGTTTCCAAAATTGAATAGTGTAGAATAAAAATGAATTGCCAATGATTGTTTAAGACAGGGACAGATTAGAAAGTATATTTTCTGTTTCTTATTACTAATTTCACTCCTAATGAGGTTTTTAACCAACTTGTTAGTTTGAGTTCAAAACCTGTCTTGAGTAAGCAATTTTTGATAGGATGTGCATTTTTTTGATTTGTAAGTTATACTTTTTTCCACTTTTGAAATTTTCCCAACCACTCAAAAACAACACTTTTCTTTTTTTTTGAAATGTGAACCGAGAGAAATGAATCCAGTCTTCCCTGTGAATTGAAACTTAAAATTCATAGCTAAGAAAAACAACGCTGAGCAATTTCTTAAGAAGCACAAAGTTGTTCTTGAAGCCTCTTTTTTGACTAAAGTACTTATTTTCAGCATCTTCTCACCTCTGAGTAGAACTTCTAGTCTTACATTGCTACTTCCCAACATACACATTTTTGCAACACCTTGTCTGCTTATTTGGGAGCTTGTAGATCAAGGCAATGGCACCCCACTCCAGTACTCTTGCCTGGAAAATTCCATGGATGGAGGAGCCTGGTAGGCTGCAGTCCATGGGGTTGCTAAGAGTCGGATACGACTGAGCAACTTCCCTTTCACTTTTCACTTTCATGCATTGGAGAAGGAAATGACAACCCACTCCAGTGTTCTTGCCTGGAGAACCCCGAGGATGGTGGAGCCTGGTGGGCTGCTGTCTATGGGGTCGCACGGAGTTGGACACAACTGAAGCGACTTAGCAGCAGCAGCAGCAGCAGCAGCAGCAGCAGATCAAAGACATATTATTTTAAATGTATAGTTTTCTTTATATTTCAGCTAAAAGAGTAACACCAATTATGTTTGAATAGTGACATAACTGTGGAGAAAAATAACTTCAGCATCCACGTTTCCTCTTAGAGTGAACTCTAACAGGTTTTCATGTGTCTCTTATATCCATCCATCCATGAAATGTGAACATTTAAACACATCTCTTATTTAACCAATTTAAAAGACAAAACAAAAAATTACAATCTATGAAGGTAGGCCAGGAAGATATGAAAGATCACTCATGTCATTAAAACTATTTCAACCTATCCTTGACAGTGTCTCTTTAAGGAAATCAGTTCTGATTTAGAGTAAAAACAGCAACTCCAACATAAACTGTGATTAACTATTAAATATATTTCTTTCTCATCAATAACATTGAATCAGTAAGGTAAACCAAATTTTAGTCTAGGGTCACATTATTCTTTCATCACAAAAATGATAACAATTTGACTTACTTTACTGTCTTTTAGATATAGATTTGCAAAGGTCTGAGCTGAAGATAACAATGTATTTGCTCAGCATTGAAACTGGACAGTTATTAACTATTTATTAATTTTTTTCTATTACCAGATTTTGGTTTTAGGTAAGTCCTGCAATATTGATTCCTATGTTTATTATTTAGAAGGTATTCCTGGCCAGTTCAGACAGTATGATTTTAAAAATTACTGGGAGTGGTTAAGACTTCACCTTTCAGTGCAGTGGATGTGGGTCCCATCTCTCGTCAGGGAGCTAGTATCCCACATGCCTGATGGCCAAAAAAACAAAACAGAAAAAAAGAGGCAATATTGTGACAAATTCAATGAAGACTTAAAACTATCTCCAGTATGTACATGATATACTAGGTATTAGCTTACATTCAACAGTTTCTCTGTTTCTGATACAGCAATGCCCTATTTATTCTTTCTTATATAATTCTTTTCAAAACCTGGCTGGCTCTTTTTATATAAAAACTTTTTAATAATCTAGATTTCTTTTAAAAATAGATTTACTTTACTTTTCATTTTAAACTTAGTATCTTAAGTTCTTTATATCTCCCTGAATGTGGAGACAGTTTGAGCTATTTTAGCAGTTAAAGTAATTTATTGCCAAGGTGGTCCTTGAAAATACCAAATGTTTTCACAATTCTGTGTTGGGCAATGATGGGGAAAGCAGGTGTTCATATTTAGAAAAAAGTTTAGTTACACAAGCTAGAATATATTGTTAATGCCAGGCACTGTAAGGATAGTTTACTGATGCAAACAGAGACAATCCCAGCATCTCTGGCAAACTGGGTAAGCAAAAGTCCATTGCCGAAGACTCGTTCTTTAATTAGAAATACCCAGAGTTCTGAATTGGCGAAGGGAATGGCAACCCTCTCCTGTATTTTTGCCTGGGAAATCCCATGGATAGAGGAGCCTGGCAGGCTATAGTTCAGTCGCAAAAGTGTTGGGCACAGCTTAGAGACTAAACAAGAGCAACACAAATGTTCTGACACTATTTATTAGATGGTGGTTCAGAGGAAATTGGAGAACAGCAGACAAAGATTTAACGGCTTGCTGATAGATTAGTTTATTTGTTGTAGATCATGTCTTTTTGTTATTTTTGGTTCATTTTAAAAAATATTTAGTGGATGTCTGATCCACTGAGTGAACTAGGGTAAAGCTTGGGAATATAGCAATGAAAAGACACACTTGTGCTTAAGAGGCATATTTTTTTATTTTTATTTTTTTGCTATTTGAAGTATGCTTTGAATGAATCCACAAGGCAAATTTAATGCTTGATCACTCATTGTATTTTCACACATGTCCAATTTTGATATTGTAAATATAATTCTGTTTAAGAGAAAAAGATAGCTGTCAAATTCCTCAGTTTACAGATAGATCAGTAAAAAATGTATTTTCTATCTAGAGTATTAAAGGATAACTATTAAAGAGACATGGAAGAAGAAGGACGGTTCTGCAAATAAAGTCATAATGATTTAGTTGACATCTGATTCTGTGGTGATTCATTTGTTTCAATGTTAGCTTTTTTTAGTGGAAACATTTTCAATGGCTTATGCCTTTTGATTTTTAGGACTTATAATGAATGGAAAATCATATTAACACTGCAAAAATTCACTTTACAAATTTAATTTCTTATTTCATCTTGTATTTATTGAGGACTTCCCCTGTTTGCAGTTCTTTTGTTGGTGGTACAGATGCATCCCTGGTGGCTAAGATGGTAAAGAATCCACCTGCAATACGGGAGACCTGGTTCGATCCCTGGGTTGGGAAGATCCCCTGGAGGAGGACATGGCAACCCATTCCAGTATTCTTCCTGGAGAATCGCTATGGACAGAGGAGCCTGGTGGGCTGCAGTCCATGGGATCTCAGAGTTGGACACGGCTGAGTGACTAAGCAGAGCACAGCACACAGCATAGATGCATTAGTGAATCAAATAACGCACATTGTCGCCTCATGTTATTTATACTGGAATTAATTGTTACATTATTACAGGCATTTCAGGAATTATTGTGCTATTATAGGAACTATTATCCTGTAAGTTGAATGATCCCTATAACCAGAATTATAAGAAAAGTTTAGGAGTTCACTGACAATGTTTATAACCACACTCTCAGGTTGGTGGTGGTGGTTTTATTGCTAAGTTGTGTCCAACTCTTGGAACCCCATGGACTGTCACCTGCCAGGCTCCTCTGTCTATGAGATTCTTCAGGCAAGAATACTGGAGGGGGTTGCCATTTCCTTCTCCAGGGGATCTTCCCAACCCAGGAATCGAACCTGGGTTTCCTGCACTGCAGGCAGGTTCTTTACCAACTGAGCAACTAGGGAAGCCTTCTCTTATGTTGGAAGTTCGAATATTTTCATTTCCTTGCAAATGAATATAAAGAAACTGAATATTATTATTTTGAAATTTTAGAAGAGTTTTCTATGGCTGAAACAATCCGGTTCTTTGAAAAAACTTTTTAATAATATTGTTAAACTTTTTTGGAACTTCCTTGCCGCTACTGCTGCTAAGTCACTTCAGCTGTGTCCGACTCTGTGCGACCCCATAGATGGCATCCTACCAGGCTCCTCCGTCCATGGGATTTTCCAGGCAAGAGTACTGGAGTGGGGTGCCATTGCCTTCTCCAGGTTGCCATTGCCTTCTCCACACACATTTTTGTGTGTGGGTGACTTCAGATTATACACTTCTATTTGTGTTTCTCAGTATTCAGTTCAGTTCAGTCGCGCAGTCGTGTCTGACTCTTTGCGACCCCATGAATCGCAGTATGCCAGGCCTCCCTGTCCATCACCAACTCCCGGAGTTCACTCAGACTCACGTCCATTGAGTCCATGATGCCATCCAGCCATCTCATTCTCGGTCGTCCCCTTCTCCTCCTGCCCCCAATCCCTCCCAGCATCAGGGTCTTTTCCAATGAGTCAATTCTTCGCATAAGGTGCCCAAAGTACAGGAGCTTCAGTTTTAGAATCATTCCTTCCAAAGAAATCCCAGGGTTGATCTCCCTCAGAATGGACTGGTTGGATCTCCTTGCAGTCCAAGGGATTCTCAAGAGTCTTCTCCAACACCACAGTTCAAAAGCATCAATTCTTCAGCACTCAGCCTTCTTCACAGTCCAACTCTCACATCCATACATGACCACAGGAAAAACCATAGCCTTGACTAGACGGACCTTAGTCGGCAAAGTAATGTCTCTGCTTTTGAATATACTATCTAGGTTGATCATAATTTTTCTTCCAAGGAGTAAGCGCCTTTTAAGTATAGAGACTTCTAATTCAAAAGCTCATTTCACCTTCTAGGCCTGGTTAACTTCAAAGCAAGTTTCAGTCTTATTAAAGAGCAAGAGATTTATTGTCCATTTGGTAACCAAACTCCAAGATTTCTGAACTTCATCCCAGTTATTATGTTTTAGTCTTAGAATACATCATCAAGCCTTTATCAACAGTAGTACAGATACCTTAGCTAAGCAACAAGTTAGTATTATACTTTCAATTTTTACTCAGGATCACCATAAATATATATTTTTAATAAAGCATTTCTAAAACTTTGCAAAACTGTAACTGAGGCCATTGTCCATAAAGGCAGGAGAAAAAGGTTTATTATCTTTGCACGTGAATGAATTTGCACAGAGTATGTTTTTTTCAATTAACTTTTTTCATCAGATTCCCTATAAACTTGCTTTTGTGGCAGAATTCTTTTACTGACAAGAAGCACTTTGTCCTTCACAAGCCAGAATGCTTTTTATTATTGGAGCATGCCAGAAAAAGCAGAACCGTGTTTCCAGTTATAGTAACCATATTAAATCCAGATGTCTGGTACCATTATTTCCACTTCATTCCTGTACATAGATTATTTTAATCTTTATTTTAGACTGTCTTCTGTTTCTCAGTTTGGATAGTCAAAGATACTAATTATAATAAGGTTTCTGAAGCATCCCTCATATTTTACCTTAAAATTAGATTTTTAATCTAAAAATACTATTCTAAATATCTTCCATTTGAACTTTATTCTTAAGTCTCCGACCACTTTCCTTTTGAATGAAAATTGAGTACAATCTGAATCTTACCAAGATTTTTTTCTATAATCACTTATATCAAAACACCAAAATGTTTTATATTTAAAGTATAAAGATAAAGCAAGTGACTCTAGAAATTTGGGCTTTTAAGAATAATGTCTCCTATGTTCTGGATAGAACTAGAGAATGGAACTCACTTTCTATTCATTTTTTCTAATCAGTTCTACCATTAGGTAGTAGCATTTAACTTCCTCTTTATTGGTAAGACAAGATTGTATTGACAGAATCAAGCAGGAGATTAGTTCCCTCTACAATATAACCTCCTCAGAGGAATACTAACCCTCATTAAGATGGAAAACACTTAAAGCTGTAATTCAGAGGCACTGTATTGCTCCATCAGCTAAATAAAATAAATAACGACAAGTGCCCTCTGGAATACAGGTTTAGCAGAGTTAAATGACTAAGAAGATTCACTTCTAAGTCCAGTCTTAACAATGTGATTTAAAACAAGAAAGCTCAACTTTTTTAGAATAAGAATAGTGAGAAAGTACAATAATAATGCATTATAGCATATTAATATAGTGACAATCTCTTTCTAGTGTAAGCAGTACCTAATGAAGCAGCTCATATATTTTCAATAAAATAAAAAGGAATTCAGTTCAGCACATGTTCCCAAACCTTACAATTGCATGACAGGGTGTTAGACATGAGGGGCTCCACGGGTTCGTATGCCAGCAGATCCTTCATCATTTGGTCATAAACTAAGGTGTTTAAGAGGATAATATTAGTACATTGTAAAATTTTAGAAGACTAATGGATGAAAATCCATCCAGTATGCAGTTATTTTAATAATTTCCAACAAACATTGAAAAGAATTTAAAATAGTTATTAACCCACCAAAACAATTGTCTTTAAAATTCAAAAAGAATTGCTAATTCAAATCAGTGCATTCCATTATTTTTGTCATCTCTGAGTGGAGAACGTCAGATTTTTGTGATGTCTGGAATTGAATGGCTTTTTTTTTCTTTTGCTTCAAGGATCAGTGTTATTTTTTATAAATTTGTTTAAGGGAAAAATGCAAGGATTAGCAATTCATAAGAAAAAAATAAACTTAATTTTGGTTTAATTCCTATATAAACCCAGTAATAAATTACATAGCTAAGAGTCAGAATGACTTTCTTTCCATTTCAGCATATTACTGTTTACTTCAACAGATGTGTTAAGATAAAGCAATGACTTCTCTATACACCTGGTGAAGTATGGAAAAGAGAGTGGCAAAATCCTACCTAGGTATATTGGGTTCCTTAAAATCCTACCTACTCCACTGGGTTCTTTAAAAATTCGGTACCTTTAAGGATTTCCTTGGTGGTACAGTGGCTAAGGCAGTGCTCTCAATTCAGAAACACCAGGTGTGATCTGTAGTCAGGAAAGTAGAAAGTCTCACATGTTGCAGCTAAGACTTGGCATCAGTTCAGTTCAGTTCAGTTGCTCAGTCATATCCGATTTTTTTGCAACCCTATGGACTGCAGCACACCAGGCTTTCCTGTCCGTCACCAACTCCCAGAGCTTGCGCAAACTCATGTCCAATGAGTTGGTGATTCCATCCAACCATCTCTTCCTCTGTTGTCCCCTTCTCCTCCTGCCTTCAATCATTCCCAGCATCAAGGTCTTTTCTAATGAGTCAGTTCTTTGCATCAGGTGGCCAAAGATTGGAGTTTCAGCTTCAGCATCAGTTTTTCCAATAAATATTCAGGACTGATTTCCTTTAGAATGGACTGGCTGGATCTCCTTGTTGTCCAATGGACTCTCAAGAGTCTTCTCCAACATCACAGTTAAAAAGCATCAGTTCTTCAGTGCTCAACTTTATAGTCCAACTCTCACATCCATACACGACTACTGGAAAAACCAAAGCTTTGAATAGATGGACGTTTGTTGACAAAATAATGTCTCTGCTTTTTAATATGCTATGTTGGTCATAACTTTTCTTCCAAAGAGTAAGCGTCTTTTTATTTCATGGCTGCAGTCACCATCTGCAGTGATTTTGGAGCCCCCAAAATAAAGTCTGTCACTAAATAAATATTTTAAAAAAATCAATACCTTGAAATAAACAATGTCTAGATTAAGGAAGAGCAATTTTAGGCCATTTGAATTCTAAAATTATAGATAATAACTAGAATTGAATTAAAGTCATAAATTAATGCATCATAACTAAAAAGATGATGTAAATCACTGAATAATGATACTCTCATTCTTTTATTAAATTTGACTATGTACTACATGTAGTTCATGAACATTCAAAGATGGTAATTTGTATGTACATGCATATAGGAATATGATGTGTCATACCATGAATGCATGTTTGAATGTCAAATTTAATACTTGAGTTTAATTGGAATTCATGAAAAGCTATACCTTTAAAATTATTTTTGTTATATCCAGGGGTCTTCCTTGCTAAACGTAACTCTAATATATAAATATATGTATACTTTTAGTTGTAGTCTTGAGTTTTCACACTGTTGTTCTTTCAAATAATACTTGTTAGAAATGATCCTCATATTCTTGTCACTATCTGATATGTTTGAGAACATAATAAAACTGACCTTATATAAGAATTTATGGCTGCATTTCAACAAAATATTAAAGTTATCTCATTCCTCTGAAATGATATTATGTCTCCCATCTTGAGATACCAGTCCTGTTTTATGTATGTTGGATAGTGTTTTTTTTTTTTCTTTTTGTTATACTATAGAAAAACTTATAATCAGATTGAGTAATCAGACCATTAGATTAATCTTGTAATATCTCTGAAGATCAGATAGGTAAATTAAATCAATTTGACCATGATTATACTTTTAACAATAAATAACACATACACTCTGAAAACCTTAGTTCTGATTTTTGTTTTTTAGTTTATAGTATGTCTTAAAAGATATTAAACTGAGTAACATTTAGGTGATTAAGCTATAATCTTTATTGAAAANATATTCTGAAGATCAGATAGGTAAATTAAATCAATTTGACCATGATTATACTTTTAACAATAAATAACACATACACTCTGAAAACCTTAGTTCTGATTTTTGTTTTTTAGTTTATAGTATGTCTTAAAAGATATTAAACTGAGTAACATTTAGGTGATTAAGCTATAATCTTTATTGAAAACATTAAAGTATATGGAGCAGACATGCTTTGAAAAGCTATCATATGAAAACATATATTATGAAAATTCATAATATGTAGTTACTCAGATCACTTGCTTATAATTGCCTGAGATAAAATGATCCCATTTTCATTTTATTTTCTATTTTTATTATTTATATTGTCCATTTAAAGATTTTATTTTGTTCAAAGGCATTCATTAAGTGACAATGAAAATCCTAATAAATAACTTCCAATATGAAATTAGTTCTAATTTGTTTGTGGTGTGGTCTAACACAGAGCACAGTTTTTGGTTTAAGTTCAGGAGAAGTGCTTGACCCTTGTACAGCTGCATGTTCTTTCACCCTGAACTTCAGTCATCTAAATCAGTAAATGGTAATAATAAAACATGCCACACTGTGTGTCTAGGAGGCAAAAGAGGAAATATTGGTAAAATGCATGGCATATCAAAAGATCTTAATATATGTTTATTTTGTTGTGAAGAAATTAAATATAACATGTCATTTTCACCATCAGTCTTCTCCCCATTCCCCACCTTCCAAAGCAAGGCGCCAACCCATTCCACTGTTGTGTCTGTATTATCATTCTTTAAATTCAGCAGTTGCAATACTGTGTGACACACTGCACTCATTAGTGAGAAGAGGATTTGTGTTTGACTTTGCCCATGAACTCTCATTCATTTGGTCTATCTTTAGAAACCTTGAATAATGGAACGTAAATGAAAAGTTTCCTAGCTTTCCACAATTGTGTGTGTGATCATGAGAATACCTTATATGTCTACCTACACCTAATTAATAATGGTGCTTTCAAATCCTTGTTCTTAACAATTTTTGAACATTAAGAATGCTTGCTTTGGTACTGCTTGAACATATCATTTATGATTATGATTTGAACACAGAAATTATCACCTCAGAACTCCATTTCTCTCTTTTCTCAACTATCAAAGCCAGTGCCATCCTGAGGCATAGGTCAGTTGAAAACTCCTCCATAAAACATTCTTTTTTTTCCCCACATTGAAGAAGTTTTCATAACTTTGCCATCTGTATCACATTAATTACACCTCAATTTAGTACTTAATGTATCATCATTTATTCATTCACTCAAACAATACTTGTTAAACAATTTTATTTCAGATACTTCGCTAACTGTACTCAGTTGCCATTAAACTAGGAACAATTATTGTCCTCCTAAAATGAAGTCTAACTGGGGGCAGGGGAGATATGCAGACAGATAAACATTACACAGATAAATATGTGTTAATGTGCTATAATAGATGAAGTAATGGCTTCATAAACTATGACTGGTTAACCTGGAAGGGTCACAGAGAGGCCTTGTGGAGGAAGTCACAACCTAGTCTGAAGTTCAGAGATAGGGTTGGGTTTTGGCAGGTGAAGAGGTCCAGGTCGAAATCATGGTTCAGGTGAAATAAACTGCATAAGCAAAGGTGCTGAGGATAGGGAGAAAGTGAGCAGAATTTGTGGAATAAAATTATGGTTGGAACAGAGTTGATGTTTGGTTGATAATGGTAGTGGCATATACACGGCATGGGGTTTGAATGAAATTAAACAAGGGAAGACACTTAAAAAAATTATTTATTTGGCTCTGCTTGATCTTTGTTGCTACAATGCGTTTCTCTAGTTGCAGCGAGCAGGGGCTGCTCTCTAGTTGTGATATGTGAGCTTCTCACTGTGGTGGCTTCTTGTTGCAGAGCGCAGGCTGTTGGGCGCACAAGCTTCAGTGGTTGTGGGGCACCGGCTTTGTTGTTAAGAGGCTTGTGAGATCTTCCTGAATCAGGGATCGAACCCTTGTCTCCTGCATTGGCAGTTGACTTCCTTACCATTGAGACACCAGGGAAGCCGAGGAAGGAAGTTTATAAATTTTCTTAAGAGTTTGGATATTTATCCAGAGGGCAACCTTGATCACAGGCGTGTGTGTGTGCTAAGTTGCCTCAGTTGTGTCCAAATCATTGTGACCCTGTGGTCTGTAGCCTGCCAGGCTCCTCTGTCCATGGGGATTCTCCAGAAACCTAGAGCGCATTGCCATGCCCTCATCCAGGGAATCTTTCCCACCCAAGGGATCCAGTCTCTGTCTCCTGCGGCTTCTGTATTGCAGGCAGATTCTTTACTGCCTAATTAGGGGGAAAGACCTCATGATTACAGAGTGGGAGTAAAAGTGTTGCAAGCTCAAATTTATTTATTTATTTATTTTTTAGTAAGGTAGCTCTGCAGTTAAAAAGACAGATTGGAGAAAGTCACATCGGTGTTAGGATGATCATTTATGAAGCTATTGTAGTAATTCATACACGTTCTGGGAGGTTAGTAGGACCTGCGGTCTCCTCCCTCTCCTTTTAGCCCCTCCCAAGAACACTCCTGGGTGAGTTTTATGAGACCTACTGTGGGCTCGAATGCCCCTCCTTTCAGCCCCTTGGAAATTCTTCCAGTTAGTTTTCAGCTCATGTTTTCCTTTTGAGAGACAGGCTCAGGCTGGTGGTTAACCCTGTGCCTGGCAGAGGGAGGAACTTTCGGTCATCAATCTTTCCCTCACAACAGGAGGAAGAACTCTTAGAATTCTGGAACTGGACGGTAAGGAAAAGTAGATTTGAGTGAAGGGAAATATCATTTGTAAGATAAGGCACCAGAATAAGAAACAAACGGAAGACTGTTGATTTTCAGTTGACAGGGGTATCTGTTTTTGACAGAGATGACTAGGGGCAGTGCGTCCTGCCTTACATACGGCATTCCTCAGCTAATTCTCAACTTCTGAGGACAGAGTGGTATTTTTCTTGGCCACTAGGGTTTACATCCTTCTCACAACATATCAGAGTGTTTTGTACATTGTAAATGATGGATAAGAGTTACTCTTTTATGCTTATTTTCTGTATTAAGTAGGAATTAAATAATGAATAAATGTGGAGATACTATTAAAAATTTACAGTTATAGTATGTTTTAACTTTTCCATCACTTATTTACTTATACAATGTTATATTTAACAGTTATTTAGAGCTAGCATTTATTTCATTCAAGGCTAATGTTTATTTCAATATATAATAAAAATATATTATATAATACATGATAAGATAATAATGGGGTTTTGAAAGCGGCAGTGCTGCTGCTAAGTCACGTGTCTGACTCTGTGCGACCCCAGAGATGGCAGCCCACCAGGCTCCACCATCCCTGGGATTCTCCAGGCAAGAACACTGGAGTGAGTTGCCATTTCCTTCTCCAATGCACGAAAGTGAAGAGTGAAAGAAGTCGCTCAGTCGTGTCCGACTCTTTGCAACCCCATGGACTGCAGCCCACCAGGCTCCTCCATCCATGGGATTTTCCAGGCAAGAGTACTGGATTCGGGTGCCATTGCCTTCTCCAGAAAGCGGCACTAGTGGTAGAGAACCCATCTACTAATGCAGAGACACAAGAGATGAGAGTTCAATCCCTGGTCGGAAAGATCCCCTGGAGGAGGACATGGCAACCCACTCCAGTATTCTGGCCCAGAGACGTCCATGGACAGAGGAGGCTGGCAGTCTATACTCCATAAGGTCACAAAGAGTCAAGCATGACTGAAGTCACAGCACGCATGCACACAAGATAATAGTATGTTATATACTAAGAGAATTTGGAACTATTTTATACAAATATGCTTATTTTATAATACAATTATTCTTTGTATACTTGATGGATTTGATACAGGATGCTTGGGGCTGGTGCACTGGGATGACCCAGAGGGATGGTACGGCGTGGGAGGAGGGAGGGGGGTTCAGGATGGGGAACACGTGTATACCCATGGCAGATTCCATGTTGATGTATGGCAAAACCAATACAATATTGTAAAGTAATTAGCCTCCAATTAAAATAAATACATTCATATTAAAAAATTGATATATAAATATAAATGTTTGTACTTGATAGAATAATATTTACATTTCATTATTTAGAAGAATGTGGCTTTTTAAATGAATGCTATCACTTTGGGAATTGGAGACTTTATTTTGATGATTCAAACATTTATATTTACAAATTTTAATATTAGTGATTATGCATGTTAAGAAGCTACTTTATAGAGCAATGCAGTAGTTGCTCATATTGAGAAATTTAAAGAATGGGCCTATGGCCTTGGCAAATTAGGCAATTCTCTTTTGATTTTTGTTCCATAGAAAACAATCTATAAGGAATTGAGATAGAGAGAAAAAGAGAGAAATACTGACTAAAATATGTGGTAAAATGTAAACAATTGGTTAATCTAACGTATTGTTGAAGGATATATGTGTTTACTAGTTTCTTAGCTTATCTGTGCATTTTACATTTTTCAAAATAAAAAAAGAAAGATCTTTGATGCAATTATTTATGAAACTTCTTTGCATTCACAAGGTCCCAAGTGGATTTTATTTCCTCAGAAAATACTTTAGACATTTAGTAAAATTCGGTCCAAATGCAGATATAAAAGCAATCATATAGCATGAAATGTTAATTGTTTAATAAATATGAATCATTAGCATTGGAATACCAACTAAATATTGGATAATGAATTAATGTGGTTTACATGATGACCCTCAATGATTTGACTAATGATTCTAAAGGGTAATAAGTCTGTATCAGTGATTCCTAATCTGCTTTTCATCTTTGTAGTTTCAGTTAGAAATTCACCTGTCATATGATAGAACACATTTTATTTTACACATTTCCCTCTTCTATGAATTTCAAATACACACAAGGTGTCAACATTTTAGGTAAAAGTAGTGCACCACTACCCTGGAATAAGATTATGGAGAGTTAGTGAGGAAGACTAATTTAATATACTAGAATATATGTATAGATCATATTTATGCATTTATTATATATTACATGTGTTGGTATATATTACTAAATATGTAACATATTCTCAGTGTGTTTTTTTCTGAGTAGATTCCCAAGGCCATTAGGTATTTACAAGTAATAATAAGTTGTGTAACTTGATAATGTTCTCACTAAATTTTATTTTATGACAAATAATTTGTTACAAGTAGACCATGTACTAAATATATATTTTTAAATAGTAAGATATTTCAATAGTCTTACTTTCTATTTTATGAAAAAGGAATCTAGAGCAATACTACTTTTTAATATAAATTCATGTTTTTGTTTTTAATACATTTTGTTTTTAATACATTTAATACATCTCTTTTATTATTAATAAAATACACCCTTACATGTTCCGTAAAGTATTGTGCATTGACATTGTTATTCCCTTAATTGTTCTCTTAGGCACTCATCATGGGGTGGCAAAAAAGTTGGAAATGACTTAGTGACTAAACCACAAGAAAAAGAGAACAGAAATCTGCCTGGGCTTCCCTGGTGGCTCAGCTGGTAAAGAATCCACCTACAATACAGGAGACCTGGATTCGATCCCTGAATTGGGAGATCCCCTGGAAAAGGGAACTGCTACCCACTCCAGTAAGGCCTGGAGAATTCTGTGGACTGTATAGTCCATGGGGTCACAAAGTGTCAGACACGTCTGAGCGACTTTCACTCACTAGGCATTTATTCAGGAATAGTATAAACTTAAGATCGTTTTGTACTATCCCTGCACTCCAGGGAATAGAATTGATGAATTATTTATAATTTTAAGTTTCACAGTATCTCATGATTTCTATTTCTAGTAGTACCTCTGAGTTTAGCTGTTTACTTGTGACGTGCAAATATTCTCAAAGAACCTTCTCATTACTTTCGCCATTGGTAATATAGCTCAGAAAGTTATCATATTATAATAAAGACAATTCAGGAATAATTTTAAAATTAGTACTCATGTACAAGGGTAATTCACACGTACATTTACCTGCTTTTTTGAAAAATCAGATAAATGATGTCTTTTTGTTCATGAATATGGAACGTAACGGTCACTTGTTCTAAGGATTTTTGAAAGCCTAAATATAATAATGTGTTAATGTATTTTAACTCTACTTATCTTCTCATTTGGTAACTCTTAAAGTTATTTCTTAAAGAAGACTTCAGTAGAACTGTTGGGTATCATACTTGGGGCATTGCTGTTGCTGTCGTTTAGTTGCTGAGTTGTGTCCGACTCTGTGACCTCATGGACTCTAGCAAGCCAGGCTTCTGTGTCCGTGGGGATTCCTGGGCAAGAATGCCATAGTGGGTTGCCATTTCCTTCTCCAGAGGATCTTTCTGACCACAGATTGAACCTGTGTTTCCTGCATTGGCAGGTGGATTCTGTACTGCTGAGCCCCCAAAGACCTTAAAATGATTTCTATAGACCCTCCAAATTACTTAAATTTGGGCAGGATTCTTATTCCCATGTGCTAATAAACTTTTGTCAGAAAAAACTCATTTCTAAAGAGAAGAGGGAAACATATACACATATCAGAAGTTGAAGAAACACAAATAAATCTAACACTAATATTTTTAGGCAGTTTCCCTGTACACAATTTAAGAAAATCTTTCCAGCTTTCTATGTATTACAAGTAATTACAAAGATCTTGACACATATTCAACCTGTTTGTAAAAAAAATATTAAAAACAGTCGTTCTGTGTAATTATATACTAAAAAGTTACAGAATTTTAGGATAGTACCTTAAGTGCCATCTGGGTCAATCATATCCTACATTTGTGTTAATAACATGCTGTATCTTAACAAAATCATGTACTTGACCTTAAAGAGTTGGATTTAATTTGAAGGTATATAATTATATGATTTTGTACCAGTATAAAATATGCTTTAAAACACTCCTAACGTCCTTACTACATGCTAGGTACTATTCTAGATACTTTAGGTAAGAAAATACAATTTTTTGGTAGCAGTGATTGTGTTGTTTATTTGAATACATTTGATCAAGAAAATAAAAATGTGTTTCACAAAGATAAGAAATAATTGTTAGTCATTGGTGTGTTATACTTTACCATTATACATAATAATAATTATTAGTTTATGAATAAAAATGAAATATATTGTTTTTAAGGAAAATGGCATAGCTTCCACATAAAAACAATATGAAGAAAACTCTATTTTCTTCATCAGAACTGGAAGTTGTGACCTGAATCATTTGACAATGTTATGTTTCTACAAATAATTACTGGGGTTTCGGGGTCTTTTAACTCCTATTCCAAAATCTTTTTATTATATGATTTTGTCCTTTCTTATGATAAATCATTTTTAAAACATAATCACTTGTAAGGTGTCCCAGATTGCTTACAGATGAGGTCATTTTTTAGTCATCACATTTAATTCACCACAGAAACAATGCATAATATTGGGGTGAATTAGATTAGATAGTGTATGGATTTTGGACCTGGTAATTGTATACAGGGTAAAACTGAATCTGATGACGTAGGTCAATCATATCATATCATTGTTTTGAGATACTAGTTTTAGTTGCAAAATTGTTGTATATCTTCCATATTGAAATAGTTTAGGATTAAATTATGAATTAAAGATTTATAACTAAAAGCAAATTAAGCTTATCAATCAATTTAACCTAAAACCAAAGAAATATGGCAACCATTATAGTTAAAATATTTTACTTAATACTGTGCATTTTGATTGCTCCTTAAAAGAGATTTTACTGACCAAAAATGCTCACAATCAAACTTTCTTGCTAGTCAGAATTTATCTACTGCAGAGTTTCATGTGCTATAAATAATAATATTGAAAAGGTTTTGTGAGATGGAAAGTAAAATTGAATTCAGATATTTGTAGAATATGTCGCATAACCAATATAGATATTGTTGTTTTTGTAAAGTCATTACACTGTATCACACTGGGATGATACCTCCTGTTACTTTAGTTTTGAATGCCTATAAAATTAGTGTACGTATTTTCATAGTTTATATATAATATGCATCTTTTTGTTTGTGTATATGAATTTTATAGATATGCCAAATTATCTTTTGAATAACACACAGATGCACATTTAAATCTTTCAGAGTCCTAGAAATTATTTAATTATGATTCTGTTTAAATAATCAGGAAAAATTTTCCCTATCAGAATAATGGAAAAATGTCTGAATAAACATG
>SJXQ01010296.1:47794-64370 GCA_006408695.1 Aepyceros melampus
CCTACCCACCCTCCCACCCATCCATCTATCTAAATATAGAGCTAGATAAATGGCAGATGCATAAACACACACACAAAATTATTTATGTATTCTAGGACCCACAGTTCCATTCCATCTTAGTTTATCAATATTATGGAAATAACTACCTGCATAATTTTAATTAATTTAAAGCCTATCTCTAAAAGAAGTAAAGGATAAAATATATGTCGTGTTTAAATTTATACCATAACTTATTAAATAAACATATCAAGTGTTTCTTTTGAAACTGTTCAGTAAAACATTTATGCTGAAAAAGTAATTATGAGTGAAAATTTCTGATGATCTTTGCTCAGAGTGGGCTTTAGTGATCCACTGTATGATGTTGCCCTGACAAGGTTTGTTGGAACTCAGTGACTTATTTTCAAACAAATGAAGAAACAAGCTAAGTATGAAAGAGCTCTGGAAAAAAATCATTTTGGTGTACGACTTGCGATTGACTTTTGCCATCATCTAATTTAAGACAATGGTATTAGACTTTTAAAAAAGGATTTTCCACCTCAGCACCTTAACTGCTAGAAAAGAACCTTCCAGGGGTTAACTAACTGCCTGTGTATTTTGTCTAGGTGTTGAGGGAAAGCTAAGAGAATGAAGGCTCTAAGTCCCCAGTGGAAGCATGATATGGCGAAGCAGAGCTGGTGCTGAATTGTTCTCTCTGATGGCTCCATGGGAGTGGATAGCACTGAGTCTTCATTGCGGGTTTTAGCGGTTGCTGCTGTTTCGGATCAGCATGCCACAAGCCCCTTCGACTGGCTCCTCTCTGATAAGGGACCCTTCCATCGTTCACAGGAATACACAGACTTTGTGGACAGAAGCCGGCAGGGATTTAGCACAAGATACAAGATATACAGGTATGAAGCAAAGGGAAAGCAATGGCAGAGATGTCTTCCTTGAAGGTGGTGGATAAGTAAGTTGCTCTAAGGGCAAGTTTCAGATGGAAAGGGTTTTATATGAAGGGTTATTATTTGTCATTCATCACGGTAAAGTTTTCTGGTTATTGCAAAGTATTTCTTGTAGATGTAACTTCTTCCAGAAAAACTGGATAATGGTGACCATTTGTGTACCACTCCCAAATTCTAGACTGCTACCCTGCTGTAAATTCAGTTCACTGTGAGGCTGGGTTTATTGCTTTAAATGCTCAAAATTTTAAATCAGAATTTCTTGACTGGCATTTCCTTTCTACCTTGTACCATGCTTTGTTACCTTTTTTAGCTTAAATGGAAATGGCATCTTCTACGAATCACTGAGAAGTTGAGTCACCTCATCATATTTTACCTTCAAGGTAATTGCACATTCAGAAGCTGGAGGAAATGGCCATGGGATAAAAAGGAAATGCACATAAATAGGATCTGGGAGCAAGGGCCAAGAAAAAGGAAGAGATTGAGATATATGGCCTTTAACTTTCACTGCTCTTCTAAGCTTGAATCTAAATAAGTTACACAAAAGGAGTCATACATTAAATCTGTCAGACTGCTTGCTTCCCATAAGTGCAGTGAATCCATTAAGTAGAGGGGTATACAAGTGGTTGCCTGAATGGGTTAGATTGCATTGATCTATGCCATAAAGAACATTTTATGAAGGTTATCGGTTTGGTTTGTTTTTTCATGATAGAAGTTTACAATTCCAAGTGATTGGTTTAGCATGCATGCAGAAGCAACATTTCATTTTGTCTTGGTGTCTGTATCTGTGTAGTTCCTGTTATATAAACATTTTATTTTAGTTATATGCGCACCAGAGGGCACTGTGTTTCTGATCTGTATGTAGTCTTTCATATAGCATTCTGAGAAATGTATAAATCCGATCAGCCATGCATATTTACAGAAGGGACTGAGGGTACTGAACATGTTCTGTAAGGCATCACGCAATTCTTGCTCTATGTGAGTGTGTGTCCCTTTATTCCAGGCAGCCAGAGCACTGTCACAAGTCTGCAAAAAAGAATTATTCTACATTAGTAAATGAAATGACAAATATTAAAGATTTCTTTCTGGAATGCACCGGGAAGCAGTCAATATATTATGATTCCAGTTATAATCATTTTTACATGTTTTTGTGGGTTTAGCCAGATTACTTTCACAGACTGAGTGAAGCTATTATATTTCAGAGAGTGAGACTGTCTTCTGTTTCAGCATTCTGAAGAAAAATTTTTAACAGTCTCTCAAACAGACGGATGCCAGAGCATGTCTCAATGATCCATGGCATCTCTGTTGGGAGGTCTGAGGTGTTGTCTTCTGTGTGATTGTTGAGCTTTGGATTATCGATTGGTTGGCTGTGAGTTGCAAACATGGCTTGACATGTGTGCAGAGGTTCTTGGCTGAATGAAAGAGGCAATCTTTGGATCACCACAGTGAAAGGTAATAAAGAAAACAATGCCTTGGGATTGGTTTGTAGGGTTCATGCCTTCCCTGTTGTCTTCATGTTTTTCTATTCATAAAGACCTTCAGTAACTCTCTACTCCTCATCCTTCTTATGTTTTTACTGTTGTGGTTTGAATAAACATAAATGGGGGTTGTTTATTTATAAACAGTGGAATAAGATGTCCCTGTCCTTCTGCCTGGACCAGACTACAGCTTATATAACCTTTGACACATTGGCTGATGATGCTATGATCAGTGATGGTTGCTATAAAATGAACGGTGTAGTATACTCATGAGGATTCCATTTGCCTTGACACAGTGAGATATTTCATCTGTCCAACGAGTATTTCTTCACATTTCAGAGAATGCTGTCTACCTATCTCTTTGTATAATAGATGGGTTAATATGGGTATGAGTTTCCCTAGTGAAGTTGAACTTATTTTTGAGAACTTGAGAATCTAAACTCAAAGATTAGAATGGCTTTCTGGCTTTGTTTAGTTCTTACCTCTGTTTTTAATATTTGTCTTAATAATTTTTAGAGACTTATATTTCATAAATATTTAATTACTGAATTAGTGAATATCTAAGACACATAAGTGGAAAATCAGTATTTTTCATTATTAAGCACTAAATTTATCATTTTGAGGAACCATATCACTTTGAAAAGTGATCAGATTCTATGAGTGTTTATTACTGTCATAATCTTCTTTTTGTGAGTTATTGCATTGACATAATATCTGAAATGCTTTAGTTATAAATGTACAACATATTAAGCCTGAATAATTAGGTCAAATTTCTTTCAGTTGTCAGTCTTCATTTTATCTTCTTTTCCAGTAACATATTTTTCTTTTCACCTCAAATATAGAACAACATCATAACAACTGAACATTGCCAGAATCATAGTCAGGGCTTAAAGTAAAAAGAATCACCTTTTTTTTTTTCTTGATGGTGTTCATTTGTGTCAACTATCAAGTCTTATTCTTAAATTGAAGTGTATTATGTTTTTAGGTTTTATTCTGAAGTTACATTAAAAATACTACGTGATTACTTTATGATCAGATCATTGAATTAAAGACCTAGAATGAGGTTGCTAACACTTAAACTGTTATTTGGTTAAATATTAAAGATTGGATTTTCTGCTATATTTTAGCTAAAGATGGATACTGGAACTTAGGGTAAGCATTTTAAGTAAGTGTTCTCACTTTTAGAAAGTGGACTATGCTGGAGAAATTTTGCCCATGTGAAGCACAAAATAGGAGTACACTTGGCCCCTTAATAAGTGGAAGCCTTGTGATGGCAGTTATTATGGTCTAGAAACACCCTTAGTCAGTAGGCCTACCAGCAAACATATAATTTCTTCCACACCACAGAAATCCTCATCCTTTTAATAAATTATAGGGGCTCTGAACAGGGACACACTTTTAGTATTTCTGACACCATTATCTTGAACCAGGGATATGAATTCTAAGATAAAATAGATGGTGATTTTTATCCCACAAAAAAGATATTTCTTATGTGTAAATCTTCATATATGTTGCTAGAAAATAAAAGTCTTTTTCCCCCACTAACTTTTACCATTCTTTATTTAACATGTGTAAGAAAATCATGGGGGGAAGTAATGATGCTTTTCTTATAACTTTAAAGAATAATATTACTGTGTATCATTTTACTACAACTTAGCTTGCTTCCTCAGAGCGATTTTTCAAAGCAAAATCTGAGTGAGAATAAGAGACAATAGGGATAAATATGATGCCTTATTGGTCTTCTTGGTAATGTTCCCTGAGAAAAATTATATTTAAAGAATGACTTGGAAGGGATAAGATAGTTTAGAAAAAAAGTAAGTGTTTGGACACTTCATGACAGGGGTATAATGAAAAGAGTGTGGGGAAGGGGAGAGTTTTGAATAAATGGTTCTGCAGTTTGTGTAGCTATGTGTGAAAAGCAGTTTCTCAGGTAGCTCGGTGGTAACGAAACCAACTGCAGTGCAGGAGACACAAGAGAGGCAGGAGACGCGGGCTCAGTTCCTGGGTTGGGAAAATCCCCTGGAGGAGGAAGTGACAACCCACTTCAGTATTCTTGCCTGGAAAATCCTGTGGACAGAGGAGCCTAGTGAGCTATAGTCCACTGGGTCAAAAAGAGTCCGACATGACTGAGTGACTGAGGGCACACACATGAGAAAAATAGAAATGAGATCTCTTTCCAGTACCATATTCACAAATCTACTTTAAAGGGAATAAAAATCTAAATAAGAAAGGCAAAAATATTACATTTCTGGGAGAAAAACACTTTCAGATATGTAGGTATTTCCTAGAATTAAAAGTATTAAACAACCAAAAACCCTGATCAATTCAGTTGAAAAGAGTGTGGGGAAGGGGAGAGTTTTGAATAAATGGTTCTGCAGTTTGTGTAGCTATGTGTGAAAAGCAGTTTCTCAGGTAGCTCGGTGGTAACGAAACCAACTGCAGTGCAGGAGACCCAAGAGAGGCAGGAGACGCGGGCTCAGTTCCTGGGTTGGGAAAATCCCCTGGAGGAGGAAGTGACAACCCACTTCAGTATTCTTGCCTGGAAAATCCTGTGGACAGAGGAGCCTAGTGAGCTATAGTCCACTGGGTCAAAAAGAGTCCGACATGACTGAGTGACTGAGGGCACACACATGAGAAAAATAGAAATGAGATCTCTTTCCAGTACCATATTCACAAATCTACTTTAAAGGGAATAAAAATCTAAATAAGAAAGGCAAAAATATTACATTTCTGGGAGAAAAACACTTTCAGATATGTAGGTATTTCCTAGAATTAAAAGTATTAAACAACCAAAAACCCTGATCAATTCAGGTATATTAACATTAACAAGAGTGTAGCCACCAGCAGGATCCTGGATGAATCTCCAAGCAGAATGTTAAATTCAAGATGCATAACACAGGAAACGTTTGCACATAATCTGGTTTTATTACACGGAGTTCACAAAACAGGCAAAACTAAATTACATTTAAATATGCATACCTAAACATTGTTGGTAATACCTAAAAAATCCCCAAGGAAATGACTATAACAAAAGTCACGATAGCAGTTATCTCCATGAGGACGGGAGAAAGATGGGATTTTTAAGGGAAAATGAGTGATCTCTAAAGTAGTAACAATACTTTTAAACTGCTTAGTTGTTACACTCATGTATAGACTCTAAATATTTTAGACAATTATTCATATGGATTTTATATTTCATAATCATTTAATAAGTAAATACATATTGTGTCAGCTTTGAATTATAAAACTGGAATCCTCAGATTAAGTAGATTAATTTTTTTGAGTTATTTGCAAATTCAGTATTAAAGTTTTGATTTCTATAGAGATGTTCAATTATGTGCTCTGATACAAAATTATATTTTGGTACATATACACGCATTTCTGTACAAAAACCAAATTTTTCCTTGTTGCTTACAAAGACCTTCCATTTTTTCAATATGTGATTTTTACTGTAGCCCTTTGTTGATGATACTGTTACAATTTCAAAAAGCTACCATCCAGAGGTTTTAAATAGCATGTCTGTAAACAGCAGACATGTTAAAAAATGATTAAAACCCGTACTTTTGAAATTAAATTCATTAATCATTTTACCACAGTTAAGTAAAACCAAAAGTTTCCATAGATAATTGACCACATCTTTGGAATTAAATCTTCTAATATATATATAAAAAAAATCCTTTGCACAACTTACATCTTTCTCTGTTCACATTTATTAGTCAGGTTTGTTCAATAAATATATCCTTTATTTATTTGCCAGAGATCTAATAAAATTGTGTTAGATTGTTATAGTCACATCTCCTGGTGACTCAGATCTCCCCATCTCTACGACTTTGGACTTTGCATATTTGGCTTTGGGCTATTGGCTTTGGGCTTGGCCTTCACTGTCCTTGTCAGTGTGGCATCAGCAAATATGATGCAAGTAGAAGCTGATAAAAGTGCCTGTGCACTTGCCTTGCATTGAATCAGATCTGAAAACAACCTTTGAAGAAGTTCAGTCTAGACCGATAGAGAAGAAGAAGCCACACAGAGCAGAGAGGAACCAGGCCAGATAATGTGTTTTGGACCTGACAGCCCCCAGACAGAAAAAAATCACCACATGAGGAAGTGGGGCCACCCCAGGATACTCAGACCTAGCTGATCTGGTAGAAAACTGAAAACTACATTAATGAATAAGCATACTGGAAGAACTAGACAGCTGAGCCCAGCTCATAATGCTCATTCATTCACAGAATCATTAATAAGCAAACACCAAATCTTTCTTTAAGCCTCTAAGTTTTGGGAAAGTTTTCTATGTACCATATATAATTGATGTAAATATTTTTTCATCAGGAATATAAATTGGCCAGGTATTTATTAGTGATATAAATAATATGGTAATCATGATATCATTTACAAAAGAACATAAGAAAATGTATATGTTTTTTAAAGAAAAAAGGAGATTCTGGTTTAAAATGTCTTCTAAATAGCAGTTCTTCATAGCATTACTGTAATTTTTCTATTTAAAATAGTGTAAATTCAACAGTTCCATTGCTCAGTCATGTCCAACTCTTTGCCACCCCATGGACTGCAGCATGCCAGGCCTCCCTGTCCATCGCCAATTCCAGGAGTTTACTCAAACTCATGTCCATTAAGTTGATGATGACATCCAACCATCTCATCCTCTATTGTCCCTTCTCCTCCTGCCTTCAATCTTTTCCAACATCAGAGTCTTTTCCAATGAGTCAGCTCTTCACATCAGGGTGCCCAAAGTATTGGAGTTTCAGCTTCAGCATCAGTCCTTCCAATGAATATTCAGGGGTATTGAAAACTCATAACACAGTAACTTGGTTGGTATTCAGCTTTCTGCCAGAATATGAGGAGCATTTTAATGGTTATATGAATCAATGATTAGCAAATATATTTTAATGCTTAGATAGAGCAAGCCCAGTAGCCTTGACAGAGGTGACACTTACTGTAAATACAGTTGGGAATTATATCATTACTATCAGCTACCTGCTCAGAAACCCAGAGTTGGCTCCAAATAGGAGCTGTGCAGTTGTCTCTCTCCTGCAGAACTCTGCCTTGTGATGTTACCAGAGTATAAATATTCAATTTCTCTCTTTTCCATGATATTTGGAGATGGTAGTTCTCAAAAATAGTGTGGTAGGTAGAAATTTTGGCAGATAAGCATGACCCAAGATCTCCTGGAGAAGCGATTGGCTACCTACTCCAGTATTCTTGGACTTTCTTGATGGCTCAGATGGTAAAGAATCCATCTGCAATGCAGGAGGCCTGGGTTCAATCCCTTATGGGTTGGGAAGATCCCCTGGTAGGAGGGCATGACAATCCATGCCGGTATTCTTGCCTGGAGAACCCCCATGGACAGAAGAGCCCGGTGAGCTACAGTCCGTGTGGTCACAAAGAGTTGGACACAACTAAGCACAGCACAGCATGCAATATTTGGGACATACTTATACTAAAAAATAATTTGTTTATTTACACTCTACTTTTACTAATTGCCATGTTTTACTTGCAAATTCTGGCCAGTCTAGGAGGAAATAAGTGATTACTGACATTAACGATTATGTATCAGTGACAAAGATGCCCAGAAGTAAATTTGGAACAGGAAAGGGAAGAGCCCAGAATGCAGTGAAATCTATCTTTTTAGCATTTAAGTGGAGTGGGAAAATTTATGTTTAATTAAATTCTAAAAATAGGAACTGGGAAAAATAAGTTCAAATATTATTGCAAACCTTAAGGGTAGGTATAAAAATCAGCATTACATCTTAAATTTCCTTGCTACATATAAAAACAAACATACAAAGTTTAAAGGTTAAATAAAAATGATAAACATAACTTAAAACAAGGTAGCTACAGAAAAATATAGTTAATGGAATGAATGTAAATATTTCAAGTTCCAAAAATAATTGGAATAAAACATTTACTAAAATTGCTTCTTATAGCAAAGTTACTTAAAACAAAATTGCACCTAACAGAAAAGGCCATAAAATGTAAAAAAGATGATCTAATATATTAAAATTCATATGATACCCTCTAGTGGATAATAGTGTTTTATGGAGCATGTATATCTTCCCTGATGGCTCAGCAATAAAGAATCTGCTTGCCAATGCAGGAGACATTGGTTCAATCCCTGGGTCGGGAAGATTCCCTGGAGAAAGAAATGGAAACCCTCACCAGTATTCTTGCCCTGAAAATGTCCATGGAACAGAGGAGCCTGGTGGGCTACAATCCATGGAGTTGCAAAAGAGTTGGATGCAACTTAGCTACTAAATAACAATAGATGGAACATCTGTATAGTGTAGACTAAGAAAGGAGTAAAGATGGAATTAAATTCTGTGATTTTGTTACGTGATCATACTTTCACATGTTATGTCATGAAATCATCCAACGAACCCTCTTAAATAATTCCCAGTTTGCTGCTGCTACTGCTAAGTCGCTTCAGTCGTGTCCGACTCAGTGCGATCCCATAGACGGCAGCCCACCAGGCTCTGCTGTCCCTGGGATTCTCCAGGCAAGAACACTGGAGTGGGTTGCCATTTCCTTCTCCAATGGATGAAAGTGAAAAGTGAAAGTGAAATCACTGAGTCATGTCCAACTCTCAGCGATCCTATGGACTGCAGCCCACCAGGCTCCTCCATCCTTGGGATTTTCCAGGCAAGAGTACTGGAGTGGGGTGCCATTGCCTTCTCCGAATTCCCAGTTTACAGGTTAGCAAAATAAAAACTTAAACCCTTTTCCCTTTTATTTACCCCTCCTATCCCTGAATATCTGTCCTTTTACCTTTGATACTGCTCTAAAATCACCTGTTGTCTCCTCTGAGGTATGAGTGCCTTGAAGGCAGGACCTTTCTAGTTTCTATTTTAATTTTAAAATTTTATATACCTCATCTTCTTGCTATTCTTTGGAACTCTGCATTCAGATGCTTATATCTTTCCTTTTCTCCTTTGCTTTTTNGTTTTTCTGGAACTCTCTTGCTTTTTCCATGATCCAGCGGATGTTGGCAATTTGATCTCTGGTTCCTCTGCCTTTTCTTGTTATGACCAAGGTCTGAGTCCCCGAAAATGAGAGAATAAGACGTCCACAGCAATGCAAAAGCATAAAGAGATTTTATTGCTAGCTTGAGCTAGGGCTCAGGTCTCATCCAACGTAGTGGAATCTTGACAAGAGCCCTGAGCTCTGAGTCACAGTTGCTTTTATAGAGGCGATTCTTTGTCTCTGTGGCAGCATAGCTGGCAGATAATGATTGGCTAAGCCATGCGCGTGCGTGGGAGATTTTCAAATCCTACATCCCTAACCGGATTGGCTCGTGTTTGATGCCAGGGGGACTTGCCCGGGGGTGGAGTTTCCTAGAGTTGTAGCTCAGGTTTACAAGGACCCAAAACTTAGGCCTAATGTAGCCTGTCGAGCCTGTCATGGCTCCAGCCTGGTCCCCTAACATTCTAAAACCAGCTTGAACATCAGGGAGTCACGGTTCACATATTGCTGAAGCCTGGCTTGGAGAATTTTAAGCATTACTTTACTAGCATGTGAGATGAGTGCAATTGTGCAGTAGTTTGAGCATTCTTTGGCATTGCCTTTCTTTGGAATTGGAATGAAAACTGACCTTTTCCAGTCCTGTGGCCACTGCTGAGTTTTCCAGATTTGCTGGCATATACCTCTAATTTTCTTGAAGAGATCTCTAGTCTTTCCCATTCTGTTCTTTTCCTCTATTTCTTTGCACTGATCGCTGAAGAGGGCTTTCTTATCTCTTCTTGCTATTCTTTGGAACTCTGCATTCAGATGCTTATATCTTTCCCTTTCTCCTTTGCTTTTCACTTCTCTTCTTTTCACAGCTATTTGTAAGGCCTCCCCAGACAGCCATTTTGCTTTTTTGCATTTCTTTTCCATGAAGATGGTCTTGATCCCTGTCTCCTGTACAATGTCACAAACCTCATTCCATAGTTCATCAGGCACTCTACCTATCAGATCTAGACCCTAAATCTATTTCTCACTTCCACTGTATAATCATAAGGGATTTGATTTAGGTCATACCTGANGCCTCCCCAGACAGCCATTTTGCTTTTTTGCATTTCTTTTCCATGAAGATGGTCTTGATCCCTGTCTCCTGTACAATGTCACAAACCTCATTCCATAGTTCATCAGGCACTCTACCTATCAGATCTAGACCCTTAAATCTATTTCTCACTTCCACTGTATAATCATAAGGGATTTGATTTAGGTCATACCTGAATGGTCTAGCGGTTTTCCCTACTTTCTTCAATTTGAGTCTGAATTTGGTAATAAGGAGTTCATGATCTGAGCCACAGTCAGCTCCTGGTCTTGTTTCTGACTCCAACATGATTCCAAGGTGCAGCCAAAGTTAAGAATTGCTGCTCTAAATAGCAAGATTCCCCTCCCAGTCCCACGCCCAGGAAGAAGCTTTTAGTTTCAGGCCAACCTTTCCCAAACTGTCCTGCCATTGAGACTTCATTCAGGAGAAAGACATCCTTGGGCATGTTTTCAGCAGCTTTGGGCCAATCTGTGCTGCAACTGCAGACACCGTAATGGTGAACTGGACTTAATGCCATGTCGGTGGGTCCCCACTACATTCTCGCTTTCCTCACTTGCTGTTAATATCACTTTGGCAAAGATAAAAATCAATATAAAAACAGCTTACTGTGAGGGCTGGGATTTAAATACCTAAACTATTTCAGTTGGAGAAGGCAATGGCACCCCACTCCAGTACTCCTGCCTGGAAAATCCCATGGACGGAGGAGCCTGGTAGGCTGCAGTCCACGGGGTCGCACAGAGTTGGACACGACTGAGCGGCTTCACTTTCACTTTTCCCTTTCATGCATTGGAGAAGGAAATGGCACCCACTCCAGTGTTCTTGCCTGGAGAATCCCAGGGACAGAGGAGCCTGGTGGGCTGCGGTCTATGAGGTCGCACAGAGTTGGACACGACTGAAGCGACTTAGCAGCAAACTATTTCAGTATTTACAAAACACAATCCCAGGCAGTAATTTGTATCAAGATTAAAAAATACTTAAGGAAGCTGTTAAACTATAAAATTATAATACTTATTCTTCAGAATTACAAGAATTTTCCCTTTGCACAGAGGTCTTTTGCATATGAATCTGAAGGTACTCAGTTCCGGAATTCCTAGGGCAGACTGATATCAGCTCTCTGGAATCCTCTCTGTTGATCACCTACCCTCAGGCCAGAGAAGGCAGAGTCCCAAAGGGAGCTCTCAAATCTCTCACAGAACTTAGGTCCCAGGTCAGATACTGACAGCTGGTGCTACTTGTATCAAGATTAAAAAATACTTAAGGAAGCTGTTAAACTATAAAATTATAATACTTATTCTTCAGAATTACAAGAATTTTCCCTTTGCACAGAGGTCTTTTGCATATGAATCTGAAGGTACTCAGTTCCGGAATTCCTAGGGCAGACTGATATCAGCTCTCTGGAATCCTCTCTGTTGATCACCTACCCTCAGGCCAGAGAAGGCAGAGTCCCAAAGGGAGCTCTCAAATCTCTCACAGAACTTAGGTCCCAGGTCAGATACTGACAGCTGGTGCTACAGACTGGCTGCTGGGCCCATGTCCGTCCATTGCCCTTGACTGTCCCTTCTTCTTCTATTTGTGAGAGACACTAAAAATTACCCCAGAGGAGAATTTGAAAAAGAAAATCAATTGGAATGTCACTCGTAATCATCTCTGCCTCTACATGGGGAACAAAGAAAGTTAATCTGAAAGATAAAAAAGAGGAGGTGGCATGGTAGATGATAAAGGAAAGGAAGAGATCAGAGTCATCGCAATCACAGTATAAGACCTTCCAAAGAGTTGGTTTCAATTTATGGTGGCATTTGCTCCTTCATTAACTCGAGGCTAAGAAACAAGTCACATATTTGCTGCTCCAGTGATGGTAAGTCAGTATTTTTACTTTAAAGAATGACAGCTTTCATTTTTTTCCTTTCACCTAAATGAAATTTGGCATTGATTAGCATTTAACAACATAAAGCATTCAAGCAGAGGTGTTAGGATAGCATGTCTTATTTAGGTTAGAATGTCATATGTTCAAGTGTTGTTTTACCATGGAAGTCGTTCTGTGACATTGGCGCTTTGCTGCTGCAGTCAGAGCCCAGTACTTGCCTGTTACGGATGACCAAAGAATTCTCTCAGAAACCTTCTGAACAGAGGACAAAAGGAATAAATGCCAAGCTGTCTAAATAAGCCCTCCAAACAATCTAGTAGTTTACTTTCAAGATTGGGATGGCAGGCTAATGAATAAAAGCAGAGAAAAAAATAAAAGACCATGAAAGCTTAGTACATACATCTCTGTCATAGGAGAATAGATGAACAGGTTTCCAATAGATAAATTAGATTTTCAACAGAACTTTAATAAACCTGTTTTTGTTTGAATTATACTTCTATGGCTATTTCAAGCTCTGGGTTGGGAAGATCCCCTGGAGAAAAGAATGGCAACCACTCCAGTATTCTTGCCTGGAGAATCCCATGGACAAAGGAGCCTGGCAGGCTGCAGTCCATGGGGTCACAAACAGTCAGACACAACTGAAGTCACTTAGCGTGCACACCTACTTCTGTGGAGGGTAGATTGACAATGTCTATTGAAATATAATTGTTCATACTCCATGACACAATAATCCTAGGATTTATTCTGCAGATACACGCATGTCTTCAAAATGGGCACGCACATCATATGCATCTCAGTGTTAAAATAGCAAGAGCATGGAAGCAAGCTCAATGTTTATTAATAGTAAACTAGTTAAGTCAATTTATGGCGCATCCTCTGAAAATATATCATGCAACCATTAAAAGAGAGGACAGCCTTTCTGATGTGGAATATCTCCAAGATATATTAAGCAAAAAAAAATTAATAATAAGCTACAGAACAATGTGAATGTTGTATTAAAAGTACATTTCATTCTGTCTGGAGTTATTTTGCCACCGATCTCCAGTAGCATATTGGGTACCTACCAACCTGGGGAGTTTCTCTTTTAATAGTACATTACTGTATGTGGTCTTTTGTGACTTTTATTTAACATACGTTTCATAGTTATGTCATGTTGTAGTGTGTACCCAGTACATCATTCCTTTTTTTCCCCCCCTCTCTTTAAAAGAATTTTAATTTATTTTTGAATACTCTGGGTCTTCGTTGTTGCACACAGGCTTTCTCTAGTTGTGGTGAGCAGAGGCTACTCTTCATTGTGGCCTGTGAGCTTCTCTTTGCAGTGACTGCTTCTTGTGGAGCACAGGCTCTAGGCAAGTGGGCTTCAGTAGTTGCAGCAGGCAGGCTCAGTAGTTGCGGTGTACAGGCTTTATTTGCTCCTCAGTATGTGGAATCTTCCTGGACCAGGAATGACCCTGTGTCCCATGCATTCGCAGGTGGATTCTTATCCATGTATCACCATGGAAGTCTTTCATTCTTTTTTATTGTTGAATAATATTTCATTGTATGGATATACCATATTTTATTCATTCCTTCATCAGTTGATGGACTTTGAGTAGTTTCTACTTTTTAGCTATTATGAACATCTGTGTATAAGAGTTTTAAAACTGAGATGAATTCACATTTTAAAATAAACAGCTCAGTGGTGTTCACTGCATTCAAATTCACGGGTTGTACAACCACCACTTCTATCTAATTCCAAAGCACTTCATCATTCTAAAACCCCATGACCATTAAGCCGTTACTGACCACCAGTCTGCTTTTTGTTTCTTTGAATTTGCCTATTCTGCATATCTCACGTCAGTGGAATCATATGTGACGCTTTTGTTTGGCTTCCTTTACTTGTAACATCTTCAAAGTTCATCTGGTTATAGCATGCATTTATACTTCATTCTTTTGTGTGATTAATATTCTATTACATGTATACACCAGTTTGTTTATTCACTCATCTGTTGATGGATATTTGCGTTGTTTCCACCTTTTTACTACTACTAATAGCGCTAAGTACTTTCCTGCAATGATTTGAGTACCTGTTCTTAATTTGGGGATAATATACCTAGGAGTGGAATTCTTGGGTCATATGGACATCTTTGAGAAGAGCAGGAATTGGACTTTTAAACAATGCATCCAGGAAATTTATTTTTTTCCCAAAGAAATGGCAGAAATTTCAGAAAATACTACTGAATAGCGCTAAGTACTTTCCTGCAATGATTTGAGTACCTGTTCTTAATTTGGGGATAATATACCTAGGAGTGGAATTCTTGGGTCATATGGACATCTTTGAGAAGAGCAGGAATTGGACTTTTAAACAATGCATCCAGGAAATTTATTTTTTTCCCAAAGAAATGGCAGAAATTTCAGAAAAATTGAGTGGGAAGATTTGAGGGTGATAGTACAAGTGTTCGTAGCGCACATCTACCGTGTCACATCTTAAACAAGAACCAGATTCAGGATGTTGGATTCCAAGCCCGGCTATTTAGTTGCTTGTCTTGTTCCACAATATTGTCCACCAGTCTACGGAAGCAAACAAGGTAGCCACGAAGGTAGTGCTGAAAACCTAGAAACTAGAGGTAGACGACTACAAATTTTCAGGAAAAGCAGCAGCTTTCTTCCCTACAACAAAGACCAGGGAAATTCATTGCGAGTTTCTGGTTTCATGGTCACCTCTTATGAAAGGGGAACATCAGTGGAATTCGATATACCACACTTTACAGAGAATTCTTTTCTAAGGGTGTGTGTGTGCGTGTGAGAGTCGCTCAGTCGTGTCCGACTCTTTGCGACCCCATGGACTATAGCCTGCCAGGCTCCTCTGTCCATGGAATTCTCCAGGCAACAATACCGGAGTGGGTTACCATTTCCTTCTCCATTTTCTCAGGGTGCTCGTAGACAATTGTTTGGAGACCACAGAGGACAGCTAAGGGAAAAGAGAAATGCCATGTAAATCTTATTCCAGGATTCAGTAGAATTGCCTCTATGGAAGCCATAGGGACCAATACGGTCTAAGAATTTGAACAAGATGGTGGCTGGGACGGGACCGCTCTATCTTTTCGGGTGAAACTCTATGCAGAGTAGAGGCGCACAGTTTTAGAGAAGTGAAGCTGAGATGGGTGGTAACTCGACCACACTAGCGCGCGGGGAAGAGTGAAGCGGAAAGAGTTCTCTCGCGCATGTCTGGAACGGGGAAGCAGGGGAAGAGGGATGGGTTTTGCGACAAGGGGCCCACCCCACAGTACAAGTTTTCTGAAACGTGTGAGTCTTTCAAGTCCAGCTAAAGTCGAGGTGGGGCGTTTCCTAAGACGCATGCGTTCTACACAAGACCAGCAAACAGTGGCGTGGTCTTTTCAACGCCTGGCGTACAGACGACGTCTGAGGTGGAAGGGGCGTTCAGCATTCCCAACACGCATGCGCCTTGAGGCCGAGGCGTTTCCTTCAGAGGGTGTGGAGTGTAGGACTCTTTATCGCGCAGGCGCAAGGACTGTCCGGTAGGGCTGGTGGTCTAACACGGGGAGGGCAGAAGAGGTTGAAGGGATTAAAAAACCGGATGCGCCTGCGCATTGCCTACTGGTGGGACGAACTTAAGATTTGTGAGGGGCGGGTTCACGTATGCGCGTCATTGGATGGGTAGGTGGGAGGGAGGGTGGAGAGCTGGGAGTATCTGTGCGCTTGCGCAGTGCGGGGGTGGAGGGCGGAGGAGATAGATAGCACGCTTGCGCGGCTGTCACAGGGCTGCTTGGTTGGTCAGTGGGGAGTCGGCGCCTGCGTACTAAGACCCGTGTGCAGCAGCGGCGGCGGCGGTAGAGGCGGCGGCGGCGGCGGCGGCGGCGGCAGTGGGCTCGGAGGCAGCGGTTGGGCTCGCGGCGAGCGGACGGGGTCGAGTCAGTGCGTTCGCGCGAGGTGAGAGCGGGCAGGGCGCGCGTGCGCGAAACCTTGACTTGGGCCTGGGAGTAGAGATGGAACTGCGCGAGGGTCGGGGAGGGGGCAGAGGGGAGCTGCGGCTCCGCCGCACGGGGTTCTGTTTGCGAGCCGCGCGAGATGCGGAGAGACTTGGGCGCGCGACCCGGTTGGCGCGCGAGGTGACGGTTGGGGCTGGCCGGGTGACGTTGGAGCGACGCAGGGCGGGGGACGGCGAGCCGCGCGGCCGCCACGCGGGAGAGGCCGCCGGGCGGCCACGCCAGGGCGAGAGCCGGGGGCCAAATCGGCCCGCCGGGGCAAG
>SJXQ01010296.1:65203-76285 GCA_006408695.1 Aepyceros melampus
TGCCCCCCACGGGAGGCTGCCCTCGGGGTCGGAGACCGCATGGCCGAACGTGGACGGGGGCCGCATGGCAGCGCGGGGACCCCTCCCCCCAGGTCCCGGCCACCGGAAGCCCCGGGCGGCCACATGGTGGGCGGGAGTCGGCAACCCCCAGCGCGGAGAGAGCTGGTCTTCGCGGGCGCCTAAGGGAGCTTCGAATTTTGAGGAGTGGGAGAGCCCGGAGGCCCGGATCCGGATCACCTCGAAGAGCCCGCTGTGGGCATATGTTACGGCTCCCCCCACCTCATGGATCTTTGGAGCTTTCCCCCTAGCCCTCCTGTGAAGTGAGGCGGCCAGCCAGGTGTAAGTGGCGCTCGTCCGTGCTGGGAGGCGAGAGAAATGGGGAAACCGAGGGCGATTGGACGGGAGCCCAACTCTTCTCGGACGTGCGGGCAGATGAGTTACCCGCTGTGATAGGTGCTCTTCACCTTGTCACTGTCTTTGTCGTAGTGTCTGACCTGAGAGTGCCTGGTTTTAGGGTCCTTAACTCTGCTAGCCTAGTATAATTTATACTACTCACTACTACCAAGCCTTTTGCTTTCATTTTATTGTCATTCACCACTCCCCACTCCCCCACTTTCTACTGACTGTACAGGCCGGGCCTGAAAAGCCGACAGGACTGATGCATCCTGGGAAAAGTGGGAGGGCCCTTGAGGAGAGGCTGGGTTCCTGGGTTCCCTTTGGGAAACCAGAGGTGTTTGGCAGGGAGATCAGTTAGAAAACACCTTTGCTTTTTCCCTCTCGGCTGCATCTGCAAATGCATGTTGGAGAGGCGGGAATCCCCCAAAGCGGCCTTGTGGTTTCCTGTACCAATGACGGGCTCTTGTGTGGATAGAGTGGGGGGGTGTAACAGAGACGGGTGGGGCTCCCAGTCCTCCGGTCTCCACCCCCTCCCCCCCACATTAGCCCCGCCTTTTTGCTGGCTCATAGCTGCTCACCTAATTATAGCCCTGGTTATGTGTGGGGAACAGGGGTGGTTGGTTTCAGGGCAAGTAACACCTGAGTCCTCCCTCGACCAAGAATTAGGCCTTTGCCCATATCAGAGATTTGGGATCCTAAATTCCTGGAGCTTTTGGTATTTCAAGCCACCCTTTTAGCTTTCATTTGGGGTGGGGATCCAGCTTATCTCCACTGCCACACACACCAGTTCTTCGGTATTTTTGGTGTAATCAGCATTTAGTCTAGAAGCTATTTTACGTGAGTAAAGGGATAAAGTGCTGGGGGAAACAATGAAGCAATGTTTCTAGAGTGGAGTGGGATGGATTGGAGACCCTGTTAATTCTTTCCTCCCTGACCCTAGTTCTCTTTTTGACTCTAGTTGGAATCGTAGCCTCTTAAAATGGCAGATGATTTGGACTTCGAGACAGGAGATGCAGGGGCCTCAGCCACCTTCCCGATGCAGTGCTCAGCATTACGTAAGAATGGCTTCGTGGTGCTCAAAGGCCGGCCATGTAAGATTGTGGAGATGTCAACTTCTAAGACTGGCAAGCATGGCCATGCCAAGGTTAGAGTTTCATTTCTGTACCTTGCCTTCCCCACCTGCTGTCGTCAGTGCTAGCCCTCTATTTTACTTAGCTCTTTTATTACTTATTACCATTTGGCTCCTGGTGGTCAGTACTCAGCCCTGGACACCTTTTTCAGTTATTGCACCAGCCTTCAGCTTCCTCCTCAGTTACCCTCCTGTGCCCCAGCATCCTTGGAGCTCCTGCCTTTCTCCATCTTTGTGTGTCTCCAATTTTTCTTCATGGTCCTCTAATGCTCTGGCTGGTCAGTTGCTCTGTTCTTTTTCCTGGCCTTTGCTTTTTGTATTTGTCTGTTTTCAGTCTTTTTTAGGTGCTCTTTGTTTCCATCAGTTTGCCCATGTTTTCTCCAATCCTAACATAAAATGCACCCCTCCCCTGGCAGGGCACCAGTGCACATCTCTGCACCTCTGTACATCATTGCTCCACTCTTCAGTTCCAGCTTTCCCATCACATCTCTGATGCAAGGTCAGAGTGCCTCTACCTGCCACTCTTCTTGGAGCCTGCTTGCTTACTTGGTCAACATTTTCCTTACAGCTTTCCTTGTAACTTCAGACTCCCCACCTCCCCCCCACCCAAAACTTCAACCCAATTCATCTTTGAATTTCTTCTTTTGTTCCTTAATCACTTTTTCTGTCTTCTATTGACTTGGCATTTGTCATGGGTTACCCCCAAATGTCTAGATCATTCTCTATTCTTTCCGGTTTCCTTATTTCCTACATGTGTAGTTCTGCTCTCTCCCAACTCCTTTTTATTTTCAGCTCTTATTCCTTCCGGTTTTCTGAACTCTTTTCTTCCTACCTTCCAAGTTCTCGGCCTTTTATGCTGATGTCAGTAAAAGTTCTTATAAACTTTTACCTAGGTTCCTCCTACTCCCCTAGAATCTTGGTCTCTTAATGTTTTGATAGCTTGAGGTAACTGACTGCTCCAAGGCTGCCCTACAACCTTACCTGTGTGGTCAGCTGCAATTTCAGTGGTGGTCTTTTGGCCTCAGGCTCTTTTTAGAGCCCTTTAGTGAGCCTTTTAGTGTTTTCCTTTTTGAGTTGATTGGTTCAATTCCAACTCTTCTTTGTCCTGACAACCTAGTGTGAATTCCCCCCACCAGCTAGGGATCTCCTCCATCCTAGAGTAAAATTGGATTTCTCTCTGATGTGATGTAGGTCCATCTGGTTGGTATTGACATCTTCACTGGGAAGAAATACGAAGATATCTGCCCGTCAACTCATAATATGGATGTCCCCAACATCAAAAGGAACGATTTTCAGGTACGTAGGTGGGTTAGTAGTCGTAGTCTAGGGGGTGGACAGTAGAAGTTGAGACTGACCAAAGACCTTGTGCTGAGAGAAGGGAGATGGGCAAGAGAGGGTATTTATTTGGTGTTAGCTATTTGCCGCCCTGGTTTGCCCATCACACCCTTCATCCTCAGGCTACTTGGGCCCATCTTCAGCTTTCTTCTCTATCTGCCCCTAGCTGATTGGCATCCAGGATGGGTACCTATCACTGCTCCAAGAAGCGGGGAGGTGCGAGAGGACCTCCGTCTGCCTGAGGGAGACCTTGGCAAGGAGATTGAGCAGAAATACGACTGTGGAGAAGAGATCCTGGTATGATGCTCCCAACTTTGTACCCAGCTTTGTTCTTTGTGCTTCTTCCCCTGCTTTGCACTCAGACATGACTCCCCTTCCGTGCTCTCCCAGATCACGGTGCTGTCCGCCATGACAGAGGAGGCGGCTGTTGCAATCAAGGCCATGGCAAAATAACTGGCTCCCAGGTGAGTGTGACTCCCCCCTTTCACACACTTTTATCTCCATCAAAGAACTAGATTAGTCTTAATGGCTTACTTTCTGCCCCCTAGCATGGTCCTGCCCCCTCACCCTTTTTTCCCTGTGAAGGTTTACCCTGTCTTACCTGGTTTCTCTCTCCTACCCAGGGTGGCTGTGGTGGCAGCAGTGATCTCCAGCCTGCAGAGGCCCCCTCCCCCAGCCTGGCCCAGCTCTGGCCTGGCCCTTGGCTGGACTCCTCCTACACGATTTATTTGACATTTTATTTTGGTTTCCCCTACCCCTTCAATCTGTCGGGGAGCCCCTGCCCTTCACCCTGCTCCCTTGGCCACGAGTGAGTGCACCATGGCCTTGGTGAAGCTGCCCTCCTCTTCTCCCCTCGCACTACAACCCTGGTGGGGGAGACGGGGTGGGTGCTGCTTGTGGTTTAGTTGTGTTTTTTTTTTTTTCTTTTTTTTAATTCAATTTGGAATCAGAAAGCTGTGGATTCTGGCAAATGGTCCTTGTGTCCTTCCCCAACTCTTACTTAATCTGACCCCTTATTTCCTCCATAGCCCTCTATCCCAAGCACCACCCCCACAGACTGGGGACCAGCCCCCTCCCCTGCCTATGTCTCTCCCCATCTAAAGATGGGGAGGGAAGAGGAGGAGAGGGGAGGGGACATGCCCCCTCCTCAGGCATCTGGGAGGGCCCTGCTCCCATGGGCTTCATCCTTTCCTGCGGGCTCTCTCCCCGACACATTTGTTAAAATCAAACTGAATAAAACTACAAGTTTAATATGAAGTCCCCAACTCAGCTACTTTTTCGAATTAAATGGGTATTTATTTGGAAATCTGAAGAGTACAGGTTGAATGAACTCTGCTGCTGAGTTCATTACAACCAACCCTGCTGTCACCCTGTGATTCCCATCAGCCACTGCCCACCCTCTAAACAGTCCAGTGGGAGGCAACACAGACAGAAGCCAGGGGCAGTGGCAGGTAGATTTTATTGGCCTGGTACTGGGACACCGGGGATCCTCCCCAAGGGCAGGGGTTGGGGCCAAGGCTGAAGATAAATCTGATGGTCACTTGTGGTAGAATCGTGGATTCTGGCTGTGCTGGATGAAGGGGAGCCGAGGGCCAGGCTGGCTGGTGGTTGCAAAGCCCGACTGGCAGTGGTGATGAAAGGAGGGCTTTGTCAGTGTGCACACCCTCCTGTCTACTCCACACCAGAGAGCCACCCCAGGGAGGGGAAGGGAAAACAGGGTGCAATGCAAGGATTCTGAGGGACCCAATCCACCACCCTTACCTTTCCTGCTGGTTGCATCTGCACAGGGAGCTGGGGAGAAGCCAGGAGTCCAGGGGCGGGATGCAGAGCTTGGGGATGCATGGGACGCAGGGAGGACTGTAGAGAACAGTGTCAGCAACGGAGGCAGCCTGAGGCTCCCCTTAGCATAGGCAGCCCTTGACTGCAAGGCTCTACTCACTGAGTCAGAGAAGCCAGTCTGCTGGTTAGCGTGTTCCATCTGCTTTTGTAAGGACAGGGCACCGCCAGGCTGAAGAAACCCTATGCAGGGAAGGAGGGGTGTGAAGTGAATAGAGAATGGGGAAAGGAGGAATGTAGGACGCATGGAGCTAGGCCCCAGCATGGGGTGTTCCTATCACCTGTCTGGGTGGGCTGAAAGTGGCTGTGCACGGCATAGGGCTGTGGCTGTGGCTGAGACAGGTACTGCACTGCAGGAAACGCGGAAGGTGCTGAGGAAGGCAGGAGACCATTAGAACCTCCTTGTAGCCTGTTCACACTCCTCCCTTTGGGTCTTGAGGAAAATTCCTCTTCCCACCTCACCTCTGAGCTGCTGACTAGGACTGTAGGCAGGCTGCGTGGGTCCATAGTGAGGTGGGGGTTGAGCAGCTCCATAGGCGCCACCTGGGCTACCTTGGAATTGCCCATGCTCCGGGGTCCCTGCGAAAGCAGCTGCTGATCCCACGTAGTGCCGGGTCTAAGAAGAAGGAAGGATGAGAACTCACTGCCTGTAAACTCCATGAAGCAGAAATTTAAGTGACTGTACCCCCATTCCCCCTATTCAGGATGTAGACACACCCAAGACTTGAGTGCCGGCTGGTGAAGATGCTAGGGTCTGGGTGGAAGTAGGAAAATAAAAATTCAGCCTAGACACCCAATCTTCCTGCTCTTACCGTGAGCACTTGGGGTCCAAACATCTGTTTGGCTCTGTCAGCTGCCATGAGTGTGCCTGGGCGATTGTGTCCTCCAGGGCTCCCTAGAGAGGGAGAGGGGTGCTTCATGATGTTGCAACTCCCAGGAGAGCCCATTCTGACCAGTAGTTTCTTAACCCTCACCCTGCATGCTGAGGAGGTGAGTTCCGGTGTGAACGGTCAGGCCTTGCTGGTATGCTGCTGATGTCAGAGTGGTCAGGTCACTGGAGCGAAAGGAAAGTGGGTCAAAGACAAGTCTGTCTGTCTCCACCCCCACACACTCCCCTTCCCATTTGCCATTAACACTGATCTTTTGTTACCTGATCCCTGTTACACTTTGGCCTCGATTTTATTTTTAGTTCTTTAATCTCACCTCTGCTCTTTTCGCCTCCGTTTTTCTTCCTCATGTAAAACTTTCTTGAGCTGCAGGAAAAGCTGATGCTTCTCTTCCTGTAGAGCTAAAAGCTTCTCCTGCAACTTCAGGATCTGGGGAGGGGAGAGAAGATGCAAGCAGGAGAGCCAAGAGAAGAAAGAAGTGGGAGAGATGGAGGAACTGCTTACTTGTTCCTTGGTCTCCTCTAGTGACATTCTTTCTTCCATCTCCTTTTCTTCCTTCTCTCCTGCTCTTCCTTCATCTTCTGTTCCATCATCTTGTCCACTTCTTCCTCCTCTGGAATAAGAGGCAGAATGGGCAAGTGGCAGGGTTGTTAAAATATTAGAACATTAAGAACTGAAGACCAGCAAAAACTGGTTATCCCACTGCTCTGGAACAGGCTTCACCACTGTGAGGGGGCTGGAACGGGGAGGTTTATTAGGTGCTCTCCAAGGTCCTTCCCAGCTCCGGGCGTGACCTTTTTTAACTCCCACCACCATCACCACGGAGCTAGCTGTCCCTCTGGCTTCGGCCGTCGTGCACTGGTCTGCCCGTGGGTGGGGGTCACCGTGGACCGCGGTGCGCCCGAACCGTGCGTCCTCCCGCTTTGAGCCCGGCTCACCCTGCCGCTTGCGCTCCCGCTCCATCATGATGTGTCGGTGCAACGCCCTGGCCATGGCGTTGGACAGCTTCGGACGCTCCAGAAGCGCAGGCATGGTGCTGCTGGGGACGCTCGGGCCGTGAGCGCCCGGCTCTGTCGCTGGCTGCCAGACCTCTGGCCGGGCCTGCAGGGAGGCGGCAGCTCAGTGGGAGCCCGCCGCGTCCAGGCGGAAGCCGCCGCCCGCCGCCCCGGTCACATGCCCGCCGCCCGGCCGGGCCCACAGCGCGGCTCTTCCGTGTGCGCGGGCCTGGGTCTCGGCCTCAGCGCTCCCGCCACTGCCCACCACCCGGGGGCCTGCCCCACCCTACCCGCCTTCTCGTCGCTTTCTCTGTGGCCTCCCGAGCGGCAGGGCCGTAGCGTCACATCCGGCCGCTGGGCCGAATCCTTCCGGAGTCGGGCTGCCGCGGGCTTGCTGGTTGGGCGGAGCGGCGCAGACGGAAGTGCCGGCGACGGGTGCCCGTGGCGTCCAAACCCCGACTTTGTGCCCCACGAGACTCCCAGACCCGGCCTGCCCAGTGGGCGGAGCCCCCGAAGTTGGCGGGGCCGGGGCTTCTCCCGCGGGCGAGGCATGCGAAAGAGGGGCCGAGGCGGCTGCCTTAGACTGCGTTTATTGGCTCCTTATAAATCAGTCAGTAACAACTGTACAGAGGCCCGAGCACCGGCCTCCGCCTTCCCCACTCCCGCCCGGGCCGGAACAGCAGCTTCGTTGGGGCACGGGGAGACGCCTCTGGGATTCACAGTAACCAGGGAACAGAAACGGAAATAAATTAAGTGTATGGGGGAGGAGTCGCGGGGAGTCATGCTCCCCAGATCAGTGCATGGAGAGGGTCTCCCGGGGTCTGCGGCCGGGCCCCCCACTGCGCCCTCATCTCGGAGGGAGGGACGTCCCCTTCCGGCCGGGGCACTGAGCCAAGCTCCGCTTCCCAGCTAGTCTAGGAGCCTGCCCACACGCTCCTGTGCATCTGCCAGGCTGAGCACCATGCATGTCGCGGAGCGCTGGAATGACCTGGAGGCAGTCATCATTCCGAGTCCATGGGCCGAAGCCCAACTGTGCTTGTAGTGGTGCAGCCTCGCCCCTCACTCCACCCGTACCAGCAGGGCATAGAGGAGCGTGGCCCCTTTCTCCTTGGTCACCCACTCAAGTTCAGCTGGGCTGAAGTGAGGATCGGGAGGCTCTCTGAGGGCCGCAGAAGGGGGTCCCGGGGTGTAGGAGCCAGGGCGCACACACACCTGGAACGCCACCTGGGCCTGGTGTGTCCGCTGGGATTTAGGGTCCCGGAATCTGTCAGGTAACAAGCAGAAATAAGGCAGTGAGGCCTCTGGCCCCACTACCTCTGCCCCTTGGCACCTGCAACCACCTCAATTAGCAACAGGCCCTGCTGTTCCTAGTAGTCACTCCTTCCTTATAGGGGCTTGGCTGCAGCCTCATCTCTACCTGAAATGGTCTTCCTCCCAATGCCTGCTCAGCTGACTCTGTCCTGCCCAAGTCTTTGCTCAGATTCACCTTAGTGATGTCTACCTGGACTACCCTATCTTGTGTGCTCCAACCACACTCCTGATCCACTTCACTCTGCTCTACTTTTCGCTTCCATAGTACTTACTTGTCACCTTTAAAAAAACTAAATAACTATGGATAAACATTCTAGAGCAAGAGAGGACATAAGTTCCACATGACCAGGATTCCCTTCTTTGTTCTTTGTGATAGAACAAAATAAATGGAACTTGTACAAAGACTGTGAGTGAAGGGCTGGCTGGAGACTGAGGAACGCGGGAGACAAGGTGGACAGGAAGGAATCATGGAGGCCCATGTGGCCCTGGGCCCATCCTGTGTACTCACTGCACTTTGGATGCCAGGGTCTCAGCCCCAGCATATTGGAGGGAGGGGGAAAGCAGCACTGGAGGGGGCTGCTCCTCCCGGGGAGGCGCACAATTCTCTCCAGGCTCCTCGAACCCTGTCCCAGGCTCTCCCTTCAAGGGCCGGCAGCTCAGGATGGAAGCAGTGCCTGCGAGGGAGGAGAGCTGGGTCGGGGGGCCCTCCTGCCACCCACAGGCCCACCTGCCCGGCTTCCGCTGGCACTACATACCTGCCCCCAGCTCCCCTCGGTCCAGCACCCTCCGGACAGCCGCCACGTGGCTCCCATGGTAGGCCATGTGCCACTTCTTGGTTAGCGTCCCAGCCTCCAGGCGGGGGTTCACCCTAGCAGGTGGACAGACAGGACAAAGGTCATTGGCTCCTGAAGGCCATTCCCTAGACAGGAAGTTTTGTCTTCTACACACCCTCTCAGGACCTTTTCTCAAGGTGGGTAAAGGATAGTGCGGGAAGTGGACAATCCTTCCCCCTGTGTACCTGAGGTTGAACCTGCACCAGCCAAAGGGCAGAGCGTATTCACGGGGAGGCTCCCCTCGGCGCCTGTGGGCCTCATCCCCTCGAAGTTTCCGGCAAGACTCACAGTAGCACAGACTACGCTTTGGCGGAGGCATGAAATAGTCCTCTGTGGAGAGTGAGCAGCAGACTTTGCGGCATGGCCCCCACCCTGGGGCTCAGCCACGGCCCGGAGCTGGGCCGGGAATAAGGCAGGTTCTGGGAGCCTGGGACTCACCAGGAAGCAGCAGCAGTTCCTGGAAACGAGAGCAAAGGGGTGGTACTCGCAGCTTTTGAGGGGGCTCGTGGTGGGCGGTGGGCCCCAGCACACACTTTCCTTGATACCTGAGGGAACAGAGTGGGCCCCTGTCACAGGGGCTGGAGAACTACAAAGAAGTACAAAGTACAGAAGTACAAAGTCGGGGTGAGGTGGGCCCTGGCCCCTTGGGCTGGCTCACCATCCACCATGTCAGCTTTCTCCATGTCCCCTTGGGTTCCAGCACTTTTCCCACTGGCAGCCCCTGGTTCAGGGCTCACAATTGTCACCTGCAGAGGAGAGGGGTGTTCAGTTACGGTGAGACCAGCCCCCAGGGCCTGCTGATCCCTTCCATGAACTACCGGCTTCCCCTTTCCTGGGACCACCCAGCCTCCCAGGTGCCACTCCTCCCACAGCCACTCACCTGCTCACACTGCCCATAGAGGTCCACGAGCGCATGGCAGGGCTGGGGGACATCTGGCACAGCCACCCCCTGGTCCATCCCGTTGATATGGAGGTGCAGCCCCCCAGAGCTGTCCAGCCGCAGTCCCAAGATGGTGCCTTCTGGACACGTGTCCAGATTTGGCCCAAATTTCTCACAGATCTAGGAGGAAAGATCTATTGTCTTCAGGGAGATCAGACTCCCCACTGGCAGCAGCCACTGCCGCCCTTCACTAAGCTTTGCCAGTCCCTGGGTTTTGCCTCTAACCTTGCCCACTGCTTCAGTTACCTAAAGTCCATCTTCCCTTTCTCCCCTTGCAACATTCTCAATGGCAGGGATGTCGGAGGAGGCAGTGAGCCTGAGGCTGTCCAGGTAATGGCACTCATACCTCTGCCCACCTGCTACAGGGCGGCTATATACCTGTGCTCCTATCGCCAGGGCTTGGGGCCCCTCTTCTCCCTCAGCCAGCCACTCCCTCTCAGAGGCAGGGCCCTCTCCTTGCTCCCCACCCACCTTGAGGCCGTTGTGGAAGACCCCTCGGCCCCGCAGCAGCCAGGCTGCCCGTTTGAGGGCACAGGCAGAAGCAGGAAAGTTGAGCCTCCCGGTGGGCAGGTGATGACTCCCAGGACAAGGGAAGATGTCCACTGCCGGTTCAGGAAGTCTATCCGCACCTGGGGAGAAGGCAACTGCTCCACAATCATAGCCTCCTGCGAAGAGGTCCCCCATCCAGCAGGACCGGGCTCCTCACCCCCGCCAGGGAGAGAAGACGGCACCCTAGAGTGCAGCCTGGGATGCAGCCCATTCTGATACCTGGAGGGACCCGAAATGGCCAATTTGTTTGTGTCCTTCCCTCTTTCAGCCTTGGTCTTGCTATGCCTTTAAAAGGATTCTTGTCCCCAGGGGTTTCCTTCACCTGCCTAACTGACATCTTCGCAGCATAATGGCCCCTCCCCTGGAAAGTATGCCCTGTTCCCACATACAGGATCAGGAGCCTTCCTGGCCTCCCCAAGCCCCTCCACACTGCTTCCCTCATCACAGCCCTCAGGCGGGTACTTCCTGGAAACTGATCTACAACTCCCACCATAAGATATGAGCAAACACCCAGAAAGCTAAGGGGCATGCATGCCTTCCACTTCATACTCCACTTGGGGAAAAAAAAGCCTTTCTACAGGAGAGTTGGCCCTGGGTCACCTGGAGCAAGAGGAGCTGGGGATAAGGAGGTGTGTCTCACCTGGACCAGCAGCTGGGGCACCAGGGGCTGGTTGATGACAACGATGCCCTGGTTGTAGCTGGCCACTCGTGTGGCTGTACGGTTCCCATTGGACAAGAGAATATTCTTCCCATGGTTCTCCAGGAACTCAAGGGCTGTGGGCATAATGGCCACTTGGTTCTGGCTCTGGTAAGGAGGAGAGACTGAGCTGCTGGGGGGTGCTGACTCAAAACCGAAGCTACCCCACCAGAA
>SJXQ01010296.1:76499-142362 GCA_006408695.1 Aepyceros melampus
AGCCTGCCAATAAGCCTCTGGCCATCCAGGACTAGATCAGGGAATCCGAAAATGACCTGGTGGCTGATGGCCCACCAACAGTCCATCCCTGAGCCCAGTGGTTCCTGCTGCCACCTCTTACTTCCAGGACATGCTCCTCGCCTTCGTCATCCTCCTCGCCCTCACTGCCGGTGTCTGAGCTGGGGGAAGGAGGCTGAGTGCCTTCTGGCTCATCCAGACGGGTGGAGCTGACAATAGAGACACTCCGCACTGGCCCATATAGATCCAACACAGCCCACACACTCTATGAGCACACAGACCGGAAGTTAGGAATTAGCAGAGGACCTCAATCCTCCTCCAGCCCCATGGAAGTTCTGAGGTCTACCTTGGCGATGCCGGTGGCTGCAGGACCCATATCCTCTCCGTCTACCAGGATGTGCATTGTGTCGTCTGCCCCTCGGCGAATGCCCACACGGCTTCCCACCTAGGGCCAAGGGCAAGGACAAGGGCTCAGCCCACCTCTACCCGCCGCCCCCACTCCCGGGTCCACCCCCGGCCCCAGGGTCAGCTGCCTCACCCCCAGCCTCTCCAGGTTCCGGCCATAGTTCATCCTCTGGAGTTGCCCGTCGCGCCTCACTTCACAGCTGGACACCATCCAGGTGGTCTTTGTCCGGAGCTCTGGCAGAGAGGGAGGCAGTCCCGGGCCCCCACCTGCGCCGGGCCCCATGTCCCCAGGCGCTAGTGTGGTCAGCCCTAGACGGAGGGAGCCGGCCCACTTCTCATCCAGCTCCTCCACCTTTACCTGGGAGACAGAGGAACTCTCAGCGCACTGCAGGAGCATGGGAAGCAGGCTGACCCTGCCATGGAAGTTTGGTGGCCCCTAGGTCACATCGCCACAGCCCACCTCGAAGATTTCCTCAGTCTTGAGCTCCTTGGTGCTGAAGACGAGGCCATGGGCGTAGCCGGCTGCTCGCACCGCCCTCGTGCCGTCTTCCTCCAGAGCGATGTTCTTGCCGCAGGTGCTGTGGAATCGGTGGGCCACGCAGCCACTGTGGGAAGACAGCACCAGAGGAGGGGGAGGATTGGGGCAGCAAGCTTCACAAGAGGACAGGGCGAGGCTTTCAGATGCAGCAGGAAGTCGACATGACGGTCCCACCTCGTCTTTCCTCAAGGACTGTGACACCTCTTTCACCACAGCAGGACTCAGTCCCAAACCTGCCATGCCCGGCGATGGTGTCCCAGCCCTTTGGTGGCAGGGAAGCATCCAGGCCCTGTGTCCAGGTGGAACTTCCTCCCCTCTTCTTGGCTGCTCCCTACCAGAGGCTGAGCCCTCCCCCTTCCCCTTGGTCTACTGCTGCTGCAGCCAGCCTCTTGCCTGACCTGGAGGCTGCACCCCTCAGGCCCCCCACAGGCAGACAGAGCCCTTCCCCCCTCCCTCCCGGCCACCCTCTCCCTGCCGGCTAAACCTGGGGAGTGCAGTGGGAACGACTTCTCAGTGGCGGTGTTGCTGGTCGCCAGGCTGTTGTCCATGGGGCCGGTGGCACTGGTGATGGACACTTGGACGCACTGGCCGTACAGATCCACTACTGCATACACTTCTGCATGAGAACGGAAGGGGTCAGCAGCCCAACAGCCTGAGGCAAGCTGGGCCGAAGGCGGAAGGCTGAAAGCCACAGAATAGTCACCTTTACCGGGAGGCAAGCCTGAGCACGCAGCGCCTTGGTCCTGGCCGTTGATGAAGTAGTGCAGGTCGCCCTTGGCCGTGCGCATCATACCGATGCGGGCGCCAGTGCCCAGCGCGTCAAGATCACACCCATAGTTGTTGCGCATGGTGTTCCCATCTTGCATGATGGCTGTGCCGCTGCAGGGATAACAGAACGGGTAGATCAGCCTCCCAGCTTCCTCCCCACACAGACCTCTGCCCCATCTCTGCTTGGAATCGTCCAGGGCCTTGGACTGGGATATTAACCTGGGGTGTGAGACGCAATCTTGTCTCCTGCACCCTGGAAACCCCCTGGCAAAAGTAGAAGCTACCCTAAGGGTTTAGGAGGAGGGAACAGCCAGACACCTAGGTCTGTCATGATCTACAGCTACCATAGGCCCCAAACCCTGCTTCCCTCATCCCGGCCAGCTCCACCAAGCTGGCTGCCAAAGCTGACAGCCCAACCTCAGCATCCATGTGTCATAGTCAATGTCTGTCATAGTGTTGGGGAATTCAAGGTCCTCCGGCCGAATAGCGGTCACTCCTAGAAGGAGGCAGGGGTGGGTCAGAGCCAAGTCCCCAGCCTCTGGCAGCCAGCACCTCCCCAGCACATGTATATGTACACACACACACACACACACACACACACACACGCACACATGCCCCTCACCAGCCTCAATGGAGCCTGACCAGCGGTCCACCATCTTCTGAATGACGATTTCAAACAGCTCGCCATCTCTCAGGGCTCTGCCAGGAGAATGTCCATCAGACAGGCCCCACTTGGGTGGCTGATACTGAGCAGTAGGGAAGTGGGGACATAAAAGTCCAGACACTGACCGGTTGGAGATGACGATGGCATCGTTGAACTCGCTGCGGCAATTGTGGCGGAGCGCAGTACGGCCCCCGTTGGTGATGACCGCATTGCTGCCGTGCAGCTGGTGGAAGCGGAGGTCTGAGCCCCCAGCCCCAGATGATGGGGAGCTTGGAGACACCTGGTTGTTCCCCTCAGGGAGTGGTTCAGGGACTGGGGGCACCTCTGCAAGTAGACATCACCCTTTAGGCCTACAGTCATTTCTGAGGCCTCCCAAGGCCACCCCAGCCCCTGCCCAGCCCGGCCCTCACCCACGTCGTCCACAATGGTGGCCTGGGCCGCCTGGCCATAGAGATCCACGACGGCATAGACGCCTGGGGGCACATTCCAGGCAGCAGGACCCTGAGTCATGCCGTTGACAAAGAAGTGGAGAGTCCCGTCCTCCCGCCGCACCACGCCCACCGTGTCCCCTGCCTTGGAAGAAGGGGGGCTGGAGTGAGGAGTCAGGCCGAGTTCCTGCCTGGGCTGGTCCTTCAGCAGCCCCACCTGGCCTGCCTCCCCGCTACCAACAGGTGCGGTTCCCCCAGTCTCCCACCTTGAGTCGGTCCAGGTTGTGCCCGTATTCGTCCAAGATGGTAGTCCCATTGTGCATCACCCCATTCCCTGTCATCATCCAGGTCCCTAGTAGACAACGAGTGGCAAAAGCCATGAAGAGGAAGCCAAGGCTTCTTTCCTTTACACAGTAGTTCCCCAGTTACTTCTGCAAGCTACCAGTCCAGCCTGCCTTCTCTTCTCAGGGCAGAGCAAGAAAATTCTGCAGTTCTCATGCCAACTACAGGCCCTATCCACGTGGCACGCCTTAGGCACTGAATGTGTCATCACAAACGTGACAAGTGAAAGAGGGTCTGGAAAACAGGGACGGCATCCCCGCTAGCATTTTATCCTGGCCCTGCCCTTCCTGGGAGCTCACCAGAGCGCAAGTTGGTCATGGTGGAGGGCAACTGGAGGTAGGCAGGGTTGTGGGTGGTGACGCCAATCTCAATGGAGCCAGCCCACTTGTCCACCATCTTGTCGATGCGCACCTGGAACACCTCTCCGTCGCGCAGGGCTCTGCTGCTCAGCACCACGCCATGATTGAAGTCATCGGTGGCACTAAGGGCATGGCAAGAAGGGACTCAGATCCACCCCCCCACGGTGCTCCAAAGCTCAGCACTGCAACGCCCAGCCGACACCCACTGCCCAAGTCAAGCACCCATGGTCGGCACTCAAAAAGGCCCCCCAACCAGACTCCCACTGCCTCCCACTTGCCCACGCCTCCCCCAATCCCCTCATAGCCCCTCCGCAGGCTTCTCCCCACCCCATGGGCCATACTGGGGCCTCAGGGCAGTGCGTCCCTCGTGGGTGATGGCTGCCTTCTGCCCACAGTTGGGGTGGAAGAGCAGGCGCTCGGGTTCTGCCTGGGCTGTAGGAGCAGCCCGGCGGAGAGCACCCTCAGGGGACAGAGCCCGCAGGATGGCATTGTTGCGGCGAAGGCGGTCGCTGTGGTTGTTATTGTGGACGATGGTCACCTTCACGGCCATCCCATACAAGTCCACCCACCATACACCACTGGGGGCGTCAAGGGGGTCGCCACGCCTGCAGGGGCAGAAGGCACAGGGAATGGAGGAATGACGGCTGACTCATTGTGTATGGGATGAAGGGAGAAGAATCAATAAAAGGAGAGTGACATAGACCCCCTCAGTGAAAGCCCTGGCCCAGCCACCCTCTGAGCTTCTCCTTACCCTGATCAATGCCATTAATGAAGAAGTGTAGGGCAGAGTTGGACTTCCTCGTGAGACCAATGTGGTCACCCTCCTATTCAAAGCAGAAAAATAAAAACCTGGAGTCTTTCGACAGCTGAGGTCCAGATTTGTCCTGGACACTGAGAACAGAGTAGTCTTCCAGCCTTCCCATCAACCGATGCGACAGGGGAACAAATGGTTCCCATGCATCTCAGACCACTCCGAATGTTCAAGGCAAATCAGGCACTATGTTAAACTATCTTATCAACACCAACTCAACCTTCACGGCACTCTATCAAATAGTACTAACAGGCTCATTTTCAGACATGAAGAAAAAAAAAAACTACCCAAAAAGATGAGCTTCTGGCCGCAAGTCACCACCACCAAAGGCCAAACTGAAAGAAGAATGCAACCCATCTGACTGCAAAATCTGAGTGCTTAACAGTTGGCAGTCCTGCCTTCTCAGAAGGAAAAGTGAAAGTCAATCATTTGTGTCCAACTCTTTGTGACTCCACGGACTGTAGCCTGCCAGGCTCCTCTGTCCATGGAATTCTCCAGGCCAGAATACTGGAGCGAGTAGGTGTCCCCATCTCCAGGGGATCTTCCCAAACCAGGGATCAAACCCAGGTCTCCTGCTTTGCAGGCAGACTCTTTGCCATTTGAGCCACCAAGAAAGCCCTTCTTAGAAGGAACCTTCAGACAAAAGATAAAGGCCTTGCTCCAGGTCAGAGAATATGGGGCCCAGGCAGGACTGCTTGGTATATACAGGGGTGCCCCTGGAGAGAGGCCGGCACTGTGTCCACCCTCACCTGCAGCTCATCCAGGCTGAATTCACAGACTCCCGGCGGGTGCCCTTGCCATTGGTCAGGATCCCACAGCCACTCATCATGATGGTGCCTGGGAAAGCAGACACCTTGGTTAGGATATGGGCTCCCTGCACCTCGGTGACCACAGGCTACGCCCCCACCATACCAGGGGCTGGTACCTGACTGCAGGTTGGTCATGGTGGCTGGGTACTCCAGATTGTTGGGGTTGTGGGTGGTGACACCAATCTCAATGGAGCCTGACCACTTATCTACGAGCTTATCGATGCGGATCTTGGGTGGAATGACAGTGGAGGGGAGAGGGGAAATGTAAACGCAGAGAAAAAAATCTCTCCGCCCTTTGAGCTTCCCTAGGCCACCTCCACCCTCTGCTAGCACTGGGGATCGAGCCCCATCTCTAGTTCCCAGAGGGTGAGATGCTGGCCAGGCCCCAACACCTTGCACACCTCAAACATCTCATTGTCCCGGAGTGGGCGGTTGGTCATGACAACTCCGTTGTTGAATTCATCCAGGGGCCGGCGGCGCTCAGCGGTCTTATTGTTGTTGCTGAGCTTGATGAGGGTTCCACACTTCTCATGGAAAAGGAGAGCATCGTTGGAGGTGACAATGGGCGAGGTGGCAGCACCGCTAGGCCCTGGTGCTTCACCTGCTGGGGGGGAGCTCAGGTTCACATTCAGGAGCCCCCCGTTGTACGCAGACAGGATGGCATTGCTCACCACCTCGGAGAGCTCCATGCTGGCAAAGTCTGCAACAGCAGGACACAGGAAGGAAGCAGAAATGAGTCTTCTCAGTCTCAGGCTCACCATGCTCTCCCTACCCCTCTCCTGAGGTCCCCCCCTGTCCACCTCATGTCCCGCTCCCCTTCCCAGGCCTCCCAGGAACCCTCACCATTATGCGACTCAAGGCTGTTAGGAAACGTCTCCGGTCGGGCCTGCGCTGGGGATACCATGAAGGCTGGGGACCAGGTGGAATGGGAGGGGAATAAGGGTTCAGCCCCTGCTGCAGGGACCACAGCCAGGAGACCCTTCCACTAGCCCTGTTCTCCCAGCTCACACCCAGCCTCATTTGTCATCACCTTGCCCCGCCCCCGTTCCTTCAGCCGTTTCCTCTGCCCCGTCACCCCACCACTGCCCTAGCTGCATTCTCACCTTCATCCCCAGAAGTCCCTTGTTCAGCCAAGGCAGAATCTTCAGGGGGGGCAGAGAGCTCGAGGGGAGGCGTGGGGCTGGGAGGAGAGGGGCTGAAGCCCGGCTCAGGGGGGAGCACAGTGATCTGGGTGCACTTGCCGTAAAGGTCCACGACGGCCCAGACGCGAGCTGGAAGGCCCGTGGCAGCCACGCCGCAATCCCGCCCGTTCACCCAGAGCCGCAGCTCCCCGGCAGCCGTGCGCTCCACGCCCACACGGTCCCCTTCACCAAGCTGGTCGAGGTCCTGCCCATACTCCTCCAGCACAGACCGTCCATCCCTCAGCACCGAGCAGCCCGACACTACCCACGAGCCCCCCTTCAGCCCTGTGGCGCTGCTTGGGAAGTCCAGCATACTGGGGTCCAGTGCCGTCACCCCAATCTCAATGGAGCCACTCCAGGAGTTGACCTGTGATGGGGCGGTGGACAGTGGCTCAGGGTGGGCTACGAATGGGTCTCCCACATTTCACAGACCACTGTGTCCCCCTCTTCCCACCTCTCAGCTAACTGGGCTTTCCTCTCTTGAGATACAAGGCATCCCCAATCCAGAGATCCAGTCCCACAAAGTATTGTCTGGACTCTGGTCTCAGGGAATGATTAGACTTGCTCTCCTTTAGCAACTCTTTTCTGTACTATGGGTGCACGCTGTCTATGATCCCATGCTCTTCCCACACTGGCTCACCAAACTGGCTAAATTCCCTGGCTCCAGGCTCCTGCCATCTCTAATTGCTCTGGTCTCTGTGGCTCCTCAACCAGTCAAATTCACAGCTCTCCATACTCACTGGTATATTGCTCGCTCTCTCTCTCTGGGCCTCTCTCCTAGGCTCTGGCTGCACTCAAACTCACTCTCCTCCCAAATCCTACCTCTGTGCACTGGCAATTTCCGCCGCATCACCGCACAGGCACACATATCTCTTGCTTTGAGTATCTCTCCTCACCCATCTTTCTGTCCCCATCGGTGTGCTTTTGTCCTTCAGTGGTTGTTCTTTTCTTGGTTATCTCTCTTCTCCTTCCATCACATATCTGACATCTCTCCATCCTCCATCTCCCAGAACTTATCCCAAGAGGATTGTTCTTTAATCATCATAGTGGGTGGGGCCCCGTGTCCCTTCCTTGCTCCTGGGTCTTAACAAAACTCAAGCTCTTCTTGTCTCCTATTTTTGTGACCTAATGTTTCCGCTTCTTGCTCCCTTCCTGCTCATCACCTGGTGCTCTGGCTAGCGGTTCCCTCTCGGTATCCGGTAATGTGGGCTACCCTAGCTGTCCTTCTCCATCGCCTTATGGTCCCCTCCCACCACCCTCCACATCTCGCTTCCGCGGCCCCAGCTCCGCACCTTGCGGTCGATGCGGACAGTGAAGACGCGTCCATCACGCAAGGGTTCCCGACTCAACACCAGCCCGTGGTTAAACTCCTGGCCTGGCTGCTGCCGCCGCGCTGTACGCCCACAGGCCGACAAGCTCACCAAGCGCCCGGTGCGCGGGTGCAGCTCCCCGCCGCTGCCCAGACCCCCGCCAGACCCCGGCCCTGGGCCGCTCCCGCCGGGGCCACCACCCCCACCCGGCCCCGGCCCGGGGCCTCCCCCGGAGCCCCCATTCCCACCCGACCCCGCCGCCATCGCCGCTGACACCGGGGCCGCGCGACAGCCGCGCTTGGCGGCACCGTGGCAACCGCGGTGCACGGACGCCCTGGGGGAATAGGACTCGGGGGCTGGGGCCAGATATGCTTTACGGCAGTGCCGGGCAATAAAGCATCCCGGAGTAGGGAACTAAGGACTACTGTGGGAAGAGAAAGGACGACAGAGTCGGGCAGGTTTGCTTTACGGCACGGGCGAGGTAACGGAGTGGCTCCAGAGGGGCGAAGACGGCCCAGGAGCTTTTGCGACAGTGGAAGAAACACTGCCGCAGGCACTTTTACGACTTGGGGGTGGTGCCCAAACTCTTTCAGCTTTGCGACACCGACGACCCTGCCTTCGTCGAGGACAGGCAACACTTTGAAGTATTCGCTTTACGGCAAGAGGAGGCGGGGTCTTTCCTTCGCTCCAAGCGCCCGAAGCGGTGTGAGCGGGCCCTGAGCACGTAGAGGTAACTTTGTAAATAAAAAGGGTCACACTCCGTACCACTTGAGACCGGATATGTCTTTCGACAGTATCGCAATCCCTCCACTTCTCCGCAGAAGCAGAGCGGGCTGGCTTTTGGAGCGAAAAGAGTTCGTGATGTTTCTAGACAAGCCCATATTGAACTCTAGTTCAACCAAACTTAGGTTTTAAAGCCACGAATAGAGTCCAAAGGAAACTTGGCAGGTGGTTTCAGGCAACGACGCTACAGTCCTCAAAGACAGCCACCCTCAGAGCTATCAACAACCCACCAGCAAGACTCCCCAGACGCTCATGCTTCAGTTGGACTGTGTGTGACGTCACAATTAGGTTTCTCGCACGGCGTCCGGGACCCTGACTATGATTGGATAGTTCGGACGAGGGTGATGGGGAAGAAGGGCGGGAACAAATCCTAAAGACAAAGAAGGGTTTTAGGGTGGGACAGAGAGGGAGGGGCAATCTGAGAGGCTTCCAGTCGGAGATCCCTAAACAGTTTTGATTCCGCTCCCCACGGCTCCTGGGAGCGGTGGGGGAGGAGACCCAGACCTCGCCCAAGCGTTCCCCCTCCCGCCGCGGTGGGGGCGGGGCCTGGGGCGGGGCTATGTGGAGCAAGGAGGCGGGGCGAGGTAGCTGAGAGTGGCCCCCTAGTGGGGCCATGGAGAAGCAGGAAAGTCTGGGGGCTGCTGGCGGCCTCAATGGAGAATCCCCTGGTGGGGGTATCAGGGGGGTGCCAGGAGGCACCGGAGGAGTCGAGTCAGGCGCCGGAGTAACCATGTTTCACGGTTCTGGGCCCCCCACGAACAATGGGGGAACTATAATTCACATCCGGATTCTAGCCAGCCTTCCAGAGGGACAGCAGTCCTCGGTTCCGGGCTCAACCAGCATCCTCGGGAAGTCGCGGGCCAAAGCTTTGGGTCCCGTACAAAACCTGACGAGTTTAATCCCCCCTTCCCTGGAACCAGTGTATCCGGGACGTTCAACCCGGAGTCCGGGGCGTCTGGGTTGTACAACTCGGCAAACATTACGATATCCGAGTCAACTTGCATGCGCCAAGATAGATCCTGTGAGAACCGGCCCCGGAGCATCCTAAAAAACAGCAGCTCCATCACGTTGCACAAATCTCCCGGGCCGGAGAGGTAAGGAGCCAGGGAGGAAGAAAGGGATTCCAGACACAGGAGAGAGCCAAGGCAGGGGAAAGGGGGTGGAGTCCCAAGAACTAAAAGTGAGAGTAAGTGGGGGTAATTGGGTGGGGAATCCGAGGTTCCTGGCCTTTGAGAGAGAGGCAGGTATAGGATAAACCCTTGATTCCATAGCACGTGATTATCAAGTGTGACCCCACCTCAGCCTCCTATACATTGGAAAAGGTTTTGAAAGACTGAAAGAGGGAGGGAGGACTCTGAGCACTAGGAGATTTCCTCCCCTTTTTTTATATCCTCACCCGAAGGAGAAAGTCTCAGCACTGGGATGAAATGAATATCTTGGCGACCTACCACCCTGCTGACAAGAACTATGGCTTTATGAAGGTCGATGAGCCCAGCACTCCCTTCCACAGGTGCGAGTCTGCAGCTCTAGCCCTTCAGCTCCTACTCTCTTCTCTACTCTAAGGAGAGGGGGAGTGCCTGCTGCCTGCTCTGAGGCACTGCTTCCTCCCTCCCTTGCAGGCTGCAAGACAGCGATGAAGACCTGCTTGCTGGTACCTCTCACGCAATAACTCCTGAGAAGTTAGCAGAGAGGTGAGAGTCCTGCCAGCTGTCAGTAGGGACCTGCGGCCTCCTGCACCCTTCACCCCTGAACTAGGGTCTGAGCCAGCTCTGCTTTTTGGCTCTCCAAATNTAGTAGATATAATGGTTATCTGAGGTAAATTCACCCATTCCAGTCCATCTTAGTTCACTGTTTCCTAGAATGTTGACGTTTACTCTTGCCACCTCCTGTTTGACCACTTCCAATTTGCACTGATTCATGGACCTGACATTCCAGGTTCCTATGCAATACTTCTCTTTACAGCATCAGACCTTGCTTCTGTCACTAGTCACATCCACAGCTGGGTTTTGTTTTTCCTTTGGCTCTATCCCTTCATTCTTTCTGGAGTTATTTCTCCACTGATCTCCAGTAGCATGTTGGGCATCTACTGACCTTGGGAGTTCCTCTTTCAGTATCCTATCATTTTGCCTTTTCATACTGTTCATGGGGTTCTCCAGGCAAGAATACTGAAGTGGCTTGCCATTCCCTTCTTCAGTGGACCACATTCTCTCAGACCTCTCCACACTGACCCGCCCATCTTGAGTGGCCCCACATGGCATGGCTTAATTTCATTGAGTTAGACAAGGCTGTGGTCTATGTGACTAGATTGACTAGTCCTTGGGAGTATGGTTTGTGTGTCTGCCCTCTGATGCCCTCTTGCAACATCTACTGTCTTACTTGGGTTTCTCTTACCTTGCACATGGTGTATCTCTTCACAGCTGTTCCAGCAAAGCACAGCTGCTGTTCCTTACCTTGGATGAAGGGTATCTCCTCAACTCAGACCTCTCCACATTGACCCACCCATCTTGAGTGGCCCCACATGGCATGGCTTAATTTCATTGAGTTAGACAAGGCTGTGGTCTATGTGACTAGATTGACTAGTCCTTGGGAGTATTGTTTGTGTGTCTGCCCTCTGATGCCCTCTTGCAACATCTACTGTCTTACTTGGGTTTCTCTTACCTTGCACATGGTGTATCTCTTCACAGCTGTTCCAGCAAAGCAAAGCTGCTGCTCCTTACCTTGGATGAAGGGTATCTCCTCACAGCCGCCCCTCCTGACTGTGACTGTGGAGTAGCTCCTCTTGGCCCTCCTGCACCTGCGCAGCCACAGCTCCTTGGAATTGCTCCTCTCGGCCCCCGCCCCTGACCTCAGGCGTGGGGTAGCTCTTCCCAGCCACAGCCTCTGAGTTCGGGCTTGGGGTAGCTCCTCTCGGTCGCCGCCCCTGACTTCAGGCGAGGGGTAGGTAGCCTCTCTTGACCACCCTTTTGCACAGTCTGTTGCAGCCGGCAAGCCCTAACCAGGAACAAAACTTTTTTTCAGTGTCCACTTTCCATAAACTTTTAATCACTTTCTGTAACAGCCACTTGTAAGTCAGACCTACTTTCTTTTCCCTATATAAAATGTAATTTTATTTTTATATTTTCTTTATTAAAAATATACATCCTACTTCCTTATTAGATTAGCAAACATTAATACTAGATATTTAATATAGTATATTTCCCAGTTTACATGAAGCTGAAATTTACTTAGGTTAATTTTTCTTGTATTTAGAAGTGTTTGATTTGTAAGCACTTACTTTTTTTTAGGCCAATTAAATTAAAACTCATTCACAACTTCAACAATATTATATTATCAGATAAAAAGCAAAAGACATAAACTGAGGCATACATAAATCCAGACAGACAGACAGACATCTTATAGTTTTCTGTTTGAGATTTAAATATCTCTTTGACCCCCTTTTTCTTTTTCTTTGCTTGAAGTTCTAATTTGCCCAAGGCTGAAGTCTCAGGCAAAGCTGGCTGTGTATTTCAAGGACATGGAAAGGGTTAACTTCAAACTTTTCCTTAAACAGGCCATTTAACAAGCTAGTTGTTTTTAACTGCATATACAAAAAGAATTTTTTTTTGCAGTTTCCAAAAAGAAAAATTTCTCTCACTCTGTTCAATCATCAATTACACAGTGACAATCATTCGTAGGCTATCATAATGCCTCCCTCCTCCCAAACGCCCAGGTCTCCTTAACTGTTTCCCCCTTCCTGGGAGCTCCAAGGAAGTGATCAGTTTCCTCTTCTATCCATTGGGGTAGGACTTGACTGGCGACTGGCCCCAGGACCTTACCTGTGGCCATTTCTAGTGAGTTGGTCTGTCCCTCCAATGAGTCTGGTCAGGGCTCAGCCATCCAGAGAGTCAGAACACCAGTCTGAAAGAGAACTCAGAATATCCTTGGAAGAAAAGTTATGACCAACCTAGATAGCATATTCAAAAGCAGAGACATTACTTTGCCATCTAAGGTCCGTCTAGTCAAGGCTATGGTTTTTCCAGTAGTCATGTATGGATGTCAGAGTTGGACAGTGAAGAAGGCTGAGCACCGAAGAATTGATGCTTTTGAACTGTGGTGTTGGAGAAGACTCTTGAGCGCCCCTTGGACTGCAAGGAGATTCAACCAGTCCATTCTGAAGGAGATCAGCCCCGGGATTTCCTTGGAAGGAATGATGCTAAAGCTGAAACTCCAGTACTTTGGCCACCTCATGCGAAGAGTTGACTCACTGGAAAAGACTTTGATGCTGGGAAGGATTGGGGGCAGGAGGAGAAGGGGATGACAGAGGATGGATGTCAGAGTTGGACAGTGAAGAAGGCTGAGCACCGAAGAATTGATGCTTTTGAACTGTGGTGTTGGAGAAGACTCTTGAGCGCCCCTTGGACTGCAAGGAGATTCAACCAGTCCATTCTGAAGGAGATCAGCCCCGGGATTTCCTTGGAAGGAATGATGCTAAAGCTGAAACTCCAGTACTTTGGCCACCTCATGCGAAGAGTTGACTCACTGGAAAAGACTTTGATGCTGGGAAGGATTGGGGGCAGGAGGAGAAGGGGATGACAGAGGATGAGATGGCTGGATGGCATCACTGACTTGATGGACGCGAGTCTGAGTGAACTCCGGGAGTTGGTGATGGACAGGGAGGCCTGGCGTGCTGTGATTCATGGGGTCGCTAAGAGTCGGACACAACTGAGCGACTGAACTGAAGGAAAACTTTTGGATTTTTGTCTGAACAATAGGGTTAAGTTTGGTGCTATTTCAGCCACAGGAAAATATGGGACAGTTAGATTTACTGTTTTTCTTCTTTAAAATATCCTCAAGGTAAAGGGTGATAGCAGGCTGAATTAGTTAGAGGATCTTTTAGGGAGTCTATAAAATAGATGAGAACCTCACCTGAGGATTTGGAACTGAAAGCATTGTCCTGTACATTTAGGCTGGCTGCAAACATCAGAGACAGCAGGGAAAGATTACTGCTCACATTCAGCTGCATTAACATTTAATAGTGCTATTATTATTATGTTTTAAAAGGAATTTACTGATTCCAGTAATTAGGAAGTAGGTGGAGAAATCTGGCTTTAGTTACATTTGATTCCAGGAGCTCAAATTATGCCAGTAGTTATCTCTCTTTCTCATTCATTATTGTTTCCATTCTCTCTCTCTTTTTTTTTTTCATTCTTTTTTTTTAATGGAGATTTTTTTCTTTATTGAGAAACTTAAGACTTGGGTACATCAAATAAAACCAATTTCTTGGGGAAAAAAAAATCAAAACCCACAATAGAAAAAAAAAGTTAACACTGTGTGAGCCATAGCAGAACCCAGAGAATACATTCTTTAAATTGAAAAATTCTAGATGCTTCATCGGACAAGGCAATGGCAACCCCCTCCGTACTTTGCCTGGAGAATCCCATGGACGGAGAAGCCTGGTAGGTTAAAATCCATGGGGTCGCTAAGAGTCGGACAAGACTGAGCGACTTCACTTTCTCTTTTCACCTTCCTGCATCGGAGAAGGAAATGGCAACCCACTCCAGTGTTCTTGCCTGGAGAATCCCAGGGACTGAGGAGCCTGGTGGACTGCTGTCTATGGGGTCGCACAGAGTCGGACACGACTGACACGACTTAGCAGCAGCAGCAGCAGCAGCAGCAGCAGGGGCTTCATAATTCACCTATTGTAACAAAATGAGCTATTAAATTTGCAAATGCCGTTCTTAGTGTTGAGGTCCATAGGACAAGCTAGGAAGTCTTCAAACCTTGAGCTGAATTCCATGAGGGTTTATTTGGCTTTTGAATCGGTTCATCCTTGTCTAAGAGGTAACAGCAGCAACAACGCCCACCTTCTGAGCAGCTTCTTTCTTGGCATGATGAGTCTGAAGGACCGCCACAGCCTCATCCACCTTGGAGCAGAGAGACTCGGAGGAATCCAGCATGTGCAGCAGCTCCAAGCTGTTGATCTCCAGCAGCATCCCAGTTATCTTCCCAGCCAGGTTCGAGTGCATTGTCTGGATGAGTGGAAACAGACGTTCACCCAGCATCTGCTTCTGTTCCTGGGCCGGGGGGAAGGGGGTGCTGTGGCCAGTATGGAGGTGGTCAGCGGCTCCTGACCCTGAAACGTGGACCGCAGGCTGGGGTGCCTGCAGGGGCTGGATGGCAGGGTGAGGACTGCAGACGCTTGAGGCATATTTGTAAGGTGCAACAGTCCAAGGAGCAGTGGCAGCAACAGCGGCATGAGACGCTAAGTTCTGTAAGAGGTTTAGGAACACCTCCAGACTGGCAGCTGTCAGTCAGCCCTTGCTGGGCGGCAGCAGCCCCACCAAAGTCCATAGCCAAGCAGTCAGGGCACTCAGTCCCGACTCTCTGAGTGGTAGTAGGGAGGCCGCGAGAGGCTGGAACATTACCAATTGGAGCCAGATGTGAAGAGCTGGACGAGGCCCAGACTGGTGTATAGCACTTGGCATTCCTTGGAAGCCTTGAGGTCTCCCACCTTGCTGCCAACGTGGATTAGGCCTCATCTGTGCTAACTGGTTAGATGTGTAATACAGAGATCTTCCCTGAGTCTGTGCAACTGTTGGCAGAGAAAGTAGCCCCCAGCTGCAGGCAGGAACTGATTTAAGATGGCATTGGCGGGCAGTGCCCTCATCCCAGCCACCTACTGCATATACTAGTTGGTCAGGTGAGCCTTTTTTCTCCTCCTTTCTCTGGGCCAGAGCGACATACAGTGTCTTGGAGCCCACCATGCGTCCATTCATGTCTGTGACTGCTTTGGTTGCCTCTTCAGGGGATGAGAAGCAGACAAATCCAAATCCTTTGCTTCTCCCATCCTCCAGCATCACCTTAGCACTGGCAATTGATCCAAAAGGAGAAAACTCTTTCCTTATCTTCTCGTCATTGATGGTTTCATCCAAGTTCTTAATGTAGAGATTCACCCCCTTGATACAGAGAAGGCGATGGCACCTCACTCCAGTACTCTTGCCTGGAAAATCCCGTGGACAGAGGAACCCGGTGGGCTCTAGTCCATGGGGTCGCTGTGAGTCGGGCACGACTGAGTGACTTCACTTTCACTTTTCAGTTTCCCGCATTGGAGAAGGAAATGGCAATCCACTCCAGCGTTCTTGCCTGGAGAATCCCAGGGACGAGGGAGCCTGGTGGGCTGGCGTCTATGGGGTCGCACAGAGTCGGTCACGACTGAAGCGACTTAGCAGCAATTCCTTGATAGCGACTAATTCTCTCCTGCTTCAGCTGTTCAAATTTTCGCTTTAACTCGGCCTGCCACTCCACTTTCTTTTGTGCACAGCCAATGAAAATGATCTTCCCAGTTATCATTATTTTTTTTTTTCCATTCATCTCTTCCACAGCCTTATTGGCATCCTTGTGTTTTTCATAACTCACAAAGCCAAAGCCTTTGGATTCCCACTGGGATCTCTCATCACCTTGAACTTAGGGTCTTACCAGACCGGCTAAATAGCTCTTTCAGATTCTCATCATCAACCTTTTCTCCGAAGTTTTTAATGTAAACATTGGTGAATTCCTTGGCTTTGGCTGTAAGTTCAGCTTCCCGCTCTTTTTGAGACTTGAATCTGCCCACAAACACTTTGCGGTCACTGAGGAGCATGCCGTTCATCTTCTCGACGGTCTTGTCGGCAGCCTTCTGGGTCTCGAAGTGGACAAAGGCATAACCCTTAGAGCCATTTTCATCACACACCACCTTGCAGGATAGAACGTTCCCCAAAGCAGAAAAAGTATCATGAAATGCCTTGTCATCTATAGATTTGTCCAGGTTCTTGATGAAGACGTTTCCCACACCAGATTTTCTCAGAGAAGTATCCCTCTGAGACCACATGATTCGGATAGGCTTTCCCTTAATTACATCAAAGTTCATGATGTCCAAGGCAGGCTGCTGGGAGTTGACGCAGGCATAACCCAGGGAGCGGCAGGCGATCGTATAGCGGTAGACCCGGATGGACAGCACGGGGCCCTCAGGACTGAACTTTTTGTACAGCACGGCCTCGGTGACGTCCGAGTGCAGGTCACCCACGTACGGGGAGGCCATGGGGCAGCTGCTGGCGGTAGCGTTCATCTCCCCAGGCCCCACCACCCCCGTGCGGTGCCCACGGCGGCCTCCTGGACGTGCGTTTCTCTATAAATATAGGCCTTGGGCTCTCAGCGGTTTGAGATTACAGCAGCCCGGGGAAGAGGGAAACCAACCATTTGTTGGTGCAAGCGCGCATCTGCCTCCCACACAGGGCCGACGAAGGGCAGCGCAGACACGTGGTGCGAGGAGGCTGGCGCACGGAGGGCGGTGGGCACGGGGCTGCCACGCGGGGCTGCCACGGGGTGCAACCGGGCGTTGGCGCGTGGACTCGTGCGCGCGGGCGGCTCACCCCCGGACTGATCGACAGACTCCCAGGTGCAGCGGCAGCTGGCAGGCCAGAAGCGTGCGAAAGTGACTTCCCCTCGAGTTCGCCGAAGAGGATTCTTTTTTTTTTTTCTTTCACTCTCTCTTTTTTATTTTTTAATTTTAAAGCGTTTTTGGGCTTTTTGTCATCTTTTAAGTAATTTACTTATTTTGCTTCAGGCTACTAGGCCCAAAAGTGGTGGCGGCTGAGGCGACCCGGGGTGGAGAGCTCTTTTTTTCATTCTTTCTAGGTTCTGTTTCCTGATGAATATCGCCTCTGTGATAATAAAAAGTTCTTGTAGAAAATGATTGATAATAAATTTAATTATATCCCTTCTTTGTAAGGGACTTCCCTGGTTGGTCAGAGGTTAAAGCGCCTGCCTCCAATGCGGGAGACCTGGGTTCGATCCCTGGGTCGGGAAGATCCCCTGGAGAAGGAAATGGCAATCCACTCCAGTATTCTTGCCTGGAGAATCCCATGGACGGAGAAGCCTAGTAGGTTACAGTCCACGGGGTCTCAAAGAGTAGAACAAGACTGAGCGACTTCACCACCACCACCACCTTCTTTGTAATCATAAATATTTTAGGAGAACACATGGTGGTGGTGGTGGTGGTGAAGCCGCTCAGTCGTGTCCGACTCTTTGCGACCCCATGGACTGTAACCTACTAGGCTTCTCCGTCCATGGGATTCTCCAGGCAAGAATACTGGAGTGGATTGCCATTTCCTTCTCCAGGGGATCTTCCCGACCCAGGGATCGAACCCAGGTCTCCCGCATTGGAGGCAGGCGCTTTAACCTCTGACCAACCAGGGAAGTCCCAAGGAGAACACATACATACACATAAATAAATAATCTTTGTTCTGATATTTTATTTAACCCCCCAAAAGACTTTTCTGGGTCCCACTTGTTTTAAGTATCCCTTCTGAAACAATATTGATCAATATTTCAGGACTATTAAGATTGGCCTAGAATGAGAAATGTGCCCAGTTTTTTTCCAGGAAGAATGGAGCACCATGATTGAAAAATCCAACCTTACTGTATAATGGCATGGAGGAAATTTTCCACGTTTTCAAAGAAAAGGGAATTGAAAAGGACTGTTGGCAGCAAAATTACTATAACTACCACATGTATATAACATGTTTTCATAAAACTTTTTTTTCATATTTTTCTAATTACTTCTCCCTGTCAAAAGAATAATTGAAGGAAAATGATACTGTTGTCTTTTTGATAAACATTTACTATGCTAAGTGAATGAATGTAATGTCAATGAACCAATGAATGAATCATCATGATTCTTCCATTAAGAAGAAAGATAATACCAAAAATAACTATCACAACATATTTTTTACAGATGTATAGTCTATCTTACATATTCTTTGGGAAACATTATTTTTCTTATAAAAAGAGATTTAAGCACATTTCCTGAAGGGTCTAAAGGAGAATAAAAAACCCAAACAATATTAGTAATATTAATAGGTATTAATAGAGTTTGGATAAGAAAAAATTAATGAACTATGATTTTTATTATGTGAAAGCATGACATATCACTTGACTATCAAAAATTGCCATTTGCTTAATTTCCTATTAACTAGAAGAAATTAGGCTCCTATTAAATAGATTTTCCTGGTAGCTCAGATGGCAAAGAATCTGCCTGCAATGTGGGAGACCTGGGTTAGATCCTTGGGTTGGAAAGATCCCCTGGAGGTGAGCATGGCAATCCACTCCAGTAGTCTTGCCTGGAGAATACCAATGGATAAAGGAGACTGGCAGGCTATACAGTCCATGGGGTGGCAAAGAGTTGTACACACCTGAATGACTAAGCACAGCACAGTTATTTCTTTAACTGCTTTTTTCAAGAAGATAATGTAAACCCCTAGAAATGATGCTATAGTTTATATAGTATAGTATAGTATAGTATAGGCATATTTAATAGAGGAAGCACTGGATAACTAGTACATTTATTATTCTACATCTACATCTGTGTGCTCAGAAGTATCCAACACTTTGTGGCCCTGTTAGGTAGTTAGAATAGGAAATAGAAGTAAAAAACCTCAATGGCTAAAAGACAAAGAAGGGAGAAGCCTGCAAAAATGGAATAAAGGGTGATCTGAGGGCTGGAGTGAGACTCTCAGGTGAAACAGTCCTCCTGGCTAGCCCAATTTACATAGAGCAGGCTAAGAGGAGGAGAAAAAACACATGAAAAGAGGAGCCAAAATTGAGCCCCTCTTATCGTCTCTTCTTTTGTGTTGGCCTGCCTTCATGTCTCGAGGATATATTTTCCTTTGCTTGCCAAATAAACCTGAGCTGAAATACTGGTTTGCTGTTTAAAACTGAGCTGTAACCTAGCTGTAACACTGGTCTGCCATTTCAAATTTTTGTTGTGGCGAGACAGAACTGAGGAAATTACACACTCCCCCGATAGCCCCATGAACAGTAGCCTGCCAGGTTCCTTTGCCTGTGAAATTTTCCAGGTAAGAATACTGGAGTGGGGTGCCATTCTTCCTCTAGGAGATTTCCTGGATCCAGGGATTGAACCCACATCTCCTGTCTCTCCTGCATTGGCAGGTGGATGCTTTACCACTAGTGCCACCTGGGAAACCTACACTTATTAGCAAACTACAAAAAGAGTATTAAATCTGTCCTGTTGTTCCTTATGGAACTATCTCTACTAAGATTCTCATATTATCATGCACATGCATTTGCCAAAATTTTAGCCAAAGAAATATGTGACATACTATGTGATAGCTCAGTTGATAAAGAATCTGCCTGCAATGCAGGAGTGGTGGTGGTGGTGGTGAAGTCGCTCAGTCATGTCCGACTCTTTGCGACCCCGTGGACTGTAACGTACTAGGCTTCTCCGTCCATGGGATTCTCAAGGCAAGAATACTGGAGTGGATTGCCATTTCCTTCGCCAGGGGATCTTCCCGACCCAGGGATTGAACCTGGGTCTCCCGCATTGGAGGCAGGCGCTTTAACCTCTGAGCCACCAGGGCAATGCAGGAGACCCTAGTTCAATTCCTGAGTTGGGAAGATCCCCTTAAGAAGGGGATAGGCTCACCACTCTAGCATTCTTGGACTTCCCTTGTGGCTCAGCTGGTGAAGAATCTGCCTGTAATGCAGGAGACCTCAGTTCGATTCCTGGGTTGGGAAGATCTCTTGGAGAAGGGAACCACTACCCACTCCAGTATTCTGGCCTGGAGAATTCCATGACTGTACAGTCATGAGGTCGCAAAGAGTCAGATGTGACTGAATGACTTTTACTTTCATGTATATTATAACCTAGAAGTGTGTTTTTCCCCCAGTGAGGATGGGAAGATCCCCTTAAGAAGGGGATAGGCTCACCACTCTAGCATTCTTGGACTTCCCTTGTGGCTCAGCTGGTGAAGAATCTGCCTGTAATGCAGGAGACCTCAGTTCGATTCCTGGGTTGGGAAGATCTCTTGGAGAAGGGAACCACTACCCACTCCAGTATTCTGGCCTGGAGAATTCCATGACTGTACAGTCATGAGGTCGCAAAGAGTCAGATGTGACTGAATGACTTTTACTTTCATGTATATTATAACCTAGAAGTGTGTTTTTCCCCCAGTGAGGATTCATTTAAAATTTTTTTTTTTTTTGTCATTATAGGGGGCTTTTCTTTTTCTTTTGCAGCATAGCTTGTGGTGAAGAAGCATTGATGTCCACAGTCCCTGAAAGTGAAAAATGAAAGTGTTAGTTGCTCAGTGATTTCCAACTCTTTGCAAGACCTTTGACTGTAGCCTGCCAGGCTCATCTGTCCATGGAATTCATCAGACAAGAATACTGGGTGGGTAGCCATTCTTCAGGGTATCTTCCCAACCAGGGATGAAACCCTGGTCTCCCGCATTGCAGGCAGATCGTTTAGGGTCTGAACAATCGGGAAGCAAGGAGAGATAAAAAGCATTAGGGAAGAAATGAACACCTGCAGGAGTTGTTTTGTTTTGACTAAAGAGGCACTTTGATGTTCAGTGAGAGGGAGGAATATGCAAGCAAAAGAATGCAGACAGTGATTAAAACCATGTTTCTTTGCCAGTGGGGTTTCTATACATGTTTTATCACTGTTTCTGGATGTAAAACAAGAAGGTGTGCAACCTTTGCATCCCACTGCCACAGCATTAATCTCCTCCAGAACGAAGGCAGAAGGTCCCAGTGTGTGGTGCATAGAACAGATATATTTTAATAGGCCGGAGCTTGATGCTATCACAAACAATGGCATTTGCCAAGTTTAACTTGAAATAAAATCTAATCTTACAAATAACTGAAATATAACAAAATGAATAAAGCATCTGTTTTCAAATTACTGTATTGTTTATAAATCAAATAAGCCACTTCCTAACTCAATTAACTTGTCCTTATGAGTTAATGGGCTGTGATATCAATCTTTTATACTAAAATCTATTTTGAGGTGGTTCTTCTAGCTTTTAGCTCAATGTTCCTTCTCTAGAAAGGAGAGTTTACCTCCCAGAAACTTTCATGGTCCCCACTTGTTCAGAAATCTTGCAAGTGGTTTGGCAAGTATGTAATCACCTAGCCTAGCATATTTGAGGACATGTCTGAAGGATGTATTAGAAAACTATCATTTAGAACATAGCATACACTGCAAATTGAGTGGAAGGAAGAAGATTTTATCATCTCTTTATTTTATTTTAGTTTTGTCTGTGCTGGGTCATCATGGCTGCACTCACGCTTTCTCTAGTTGTAGTGTGCAAGCTTCTCATTGTGGTGGTTTCTCCAATGAGCTTAAGGCACATGGGCTCAGAAGTTGTTGTTCCTGGGCTTAGTTGCTTTGTGGCATGTGGAATCTTCCTCAACCAAGAATTAAACCTGTGTCTCCTGTATTGGCAGGAAGATTCTTAACCATGGGACCACCAGGGAAATCCAGGAAATAATAGCTTTTAAAAAAGAGCATCTTTGGAGTCTCATTTATTCATCCTTGATATCATTTGGATACTATTTCTATAATCATATCTCCCTTTTTACAGAAAAATAAATAAAAATTTATGGAGAAATTTAAGTAACTTAATTAATAAAACTAAGTTGTATAAGAACTGAGATATTACCCCAAATTCCATCACATAAAATATCTGTCAGATAAAATAAACTTCCTAAAAGGATCAGGATATCAAAAGTCCATCAAGATGTATCTTTTGTCCAATTTGGTTGTCCCTATTGCCTCATTTAATTGCTGCACTGCTAACCACCTTGAAGTCCAATAGTATTCAATGTAAAAATGTAATATAGCTTTTCAAGTTAAAAATCTAGCTTCTTTCGGATGTTTAGCCTCAGCCAATATTTAAATTAAATCAATTCAAATTTAAACTTTATATCAGGACTGCCTTCCCATTTAAACTCTATTTTTTCTTCATTCTTTTCTTTCTTCTACTGCTCATGCTCTCAGGATGACTATGAATTTGTGGAAAAAATTGGTATAACTTCAAAAGTTTGAGAGATAGGAGGCTCTTCTGTATCCTGTTACCTCTTTCTTCCTTGAGCCTGCTGGGATGACTGAATACACAATGACAGCTATTGTGTATTCACCTCTAATCCCTGTTCATCTGTTTCTCACGCAACTCTCCCTCATTGTTTTGTTAATAAATGTCTCAGCTTCCTAACTTGACCTCTGATTATGGGACTTACCTATTTTGGATTTTTCCATGAAATTTCCCAGACAAGAATACTGGAATTCATTGCCATTTCCTCCTCCAGGGGATCCTCAACCCAGGACTGAACCCATGTCTCCTGTGTCTCTTGCATTGGCAGGCAGATTCTTAACCATTGAGCCACCAGGGAAACTCAGTCACATAGCTCTATTCTTAGTCAATTTGTTGATGTGCCACTGGGATATCATGAGACATATATTAGTGTGTGTCCTAGTGTGTGAGTGTAAAGTATTTGCATGCAGGATGGTTTACATAAATTTTTCCTGTTAGATAGTAACTTATGTCTGAAGGCTTAGATTTGGGACACCATTCAAAGCAAATTTGGAATGAAAATTCAGTTCAGTGGTGCACATTGCGAGGAAGCTTCTTGTGTTTAGAGTGTCATGGACAAATCTGCTGATGAGTAACTTTAAGTGCAGAATTCACACAAGAACCTCTTCTGCTCTGGAATTCAGCCAGTTCCCTGGGGTTCTCTAATCATCCCTGCAGAATGGTGGCCCTGTGAGGTCAACAAGGAAGCTCCAAACAAGTCTCATAATGGTCTTCCTCTCCATATTCCCCTTCACTTTTCAGCTCTTCTATGATTTACTCCTTAAGTTAGGGAGCATATGTGTTCTCTTTCTTGTTAGATAGGAGAGTGTTGCTGTACGCTGCATCCTCCACTTCAGGGCTTTCAGCAAAATCTCAGTGCTCTCTCTTTAATTTCATTTTTGATCTGTTAGACACAAACTGATCCAGATTTCTTCAAATATCAAATCTTTATAAATCAAAAGGTGCTTTAGTTCTAAGCTATTTCACTTTCTGTGAGTTAAAAAAAAACATGCAGAGAAGCTATACTGAATACTTTGTAATAATATTTAATGGGAAAGAATCTGAAAAAGAACATATATAGGTGCTTTTGAATTGTGGTGCTGAAGAAGACTCTTGAGAGTCCCTTGGACTGCAAGATCAAACCAGTCAATCCTAAAAGAAATCAATCCTGAATATTCATTGGAAGGACTGATGTTGAAGTTGAAGTCCCAATACTTTGGCCACCTGATGCAAAGAGCTGACTCATTGAAAGAGGCCTTGATGCTTGGAAAGATTGAAGGCAGGAGAAGAAGGGGGTGCCAGAGGATGAGATGATTGGCTGGAATCACCAACTCAATGGATATGAGTTTGAACAAACTCTAGGAAATAGTGAAGGATAGGGAAACTTAGCATGCTGCAGTTCAAGGAGTCACAGAGTCAGATGTGACTTAACAACTGAACAATAACAGCAACAACCACCACACTCACACACATAGACACACACACACATATGTATATGAGTATATATGTATACATATATACATGTATATATACATATATCTGAATCACTGTAGAATGTAACACATTAAGAGCAAAAATTCGCTTAGAATTTAATGTAACATTTCCCCCCCCCAGGCTGTATCTGTTCTTTACATAGAGTAATAAATGACAATACTCTAGTAGATGGTAGTCATAGGACAGTAGACATAGAAAAAGAAAGCTTATGGTTTAAAATGTACAAATAGTATTCCTTACATGTGCAAAAGATCTTGTAAGTATTTGGAAAATAGCTAGCATTCAGTAATTTTTTTACCTATTTTTTCTGCTATGTTTTGACGTCCCTTTGTTTTGACTGCCACCTGTCTGTCAGATTCACTTGATTCTGTTATTTCTGCTCCTTAAGATTTGGACTTTCACTGGTGACCTGTTGCAATCTAGTTAGGTCTGTGTATTAATTGGTTTCCAGAATGTGGAAGTCATCCTGTCTCATTTGAAACTTATTTCTGATAACAGTGAGGACCCCATATACTAGAGTGAAGTATCTTTTAAAGAAACACATAACTGTAAACATTATATATATATTTGTTTTGCCATTTATTTCCTGTTCAAGAACACAATATTGTAAATTTACCTCAAATTAGAAGATCATGACTCTACTAAACATTAGAAGATTATTCACCCATCAGTTTCGTTGGAAATTATTAACGAAGTCAAGCTCCTATAACAAAATACCACAGACTGTGTGGTTTATTTCTTTTCTTATAGAAATTTATTTTCTCACACTTCTGGAAGCCCAGGATCCAAATGCCAGCAGAGCAGCTTCTGGTGAGACCTCTCTCCTTTACTTGCAGATGGCACTCTCTCAGTGTCCTTTTATATATATATATATATATAAAGAAGAGACTTGAAAATATTTTCATGGACTCAAATATTGATTCATTTTTATATAAATTAATTCAATTATTTAATAAAGTTCCCACTGTGTGTTACAATGAGTCTGATTTTCTGGGATATAGCAGAGAAGCAGACAGAAAAATGTTTTACTCTTATTCCTTCATTCTAGTTAGGCAAGCAGATACCAAGGAGATTAAAACATGACAATTTCAGATAGTGACAAAGAACATAAAAAATAGCCAAAATACTTAGCTAGAGAATTACATGCTATTTCTGAGACAGTGATTTTTAGAATCATGCTGCCATTAAATAATAAATTCTAGGTAATGATAATGAAGGTTATAGTGAGATTTAAATTCCTACTGATTTTAAATTATGATGAATTGGAGGAGTAATTATTTTAGGAGAATGTTTTCATAATTGTTTATAGTTATAATATTTATAAAGAGTGTTCATTCAGAAACCTAGCATGGCCACCATTTATTTCCTGTTCAAGAACAAAACATTATAAATATACCTCAAATTAGAAGATCATGACTCTACTAGACATTAGAAGATTATTCACCCATCAGTTTCCTTGGAAATTATTAATGAAGTCGAGCTCCTATAACAAAATACCACAGACTGCATGGTTTATTTATTTTCTTATAGAAATTCATTTTCTCACACTTCTGGAAGCTCAAGATCCAAATGCCAGCAGAGCAGCTTCTGGTGAGTCCTCTCTCCTTGACTTGCAGATGGCACTCTCTCAGTGTCCTTACATGGCCTTTTCTCTGGGTGGGTATGCAGAAAGATTGAGAGAGAGAGATCTTTGGTGTCCTTTTTCATGATAAGGCCACTAATCTTATTGCATTAAGACCTCATTCTTCTGTCATTACAGTTTCACTAATCTAAGATACATCTTTCCATTTTTAATGTCCATAATAGCATCCAATGTTTTCTCCTTCATTAATGACAGAGAGAAAAATTCAAACTACTTGAGAATATTGCTTTGATCCTGTGGAAAATAGACATTAGTCTTGTTTTTATCTTTACATTTCTTTAAGATTGTCTCTACAAATAATTTTCCTTAAATTCCCTTGGCTTTCAGTTAATCAAATTCTCAGTAATTTTAATATAAAAATTATGTATACATCTGGACTGGAGCTGCTGCTGCTAAGTCGCTTCAGTCATATCTGACTCTCTGTGACCCCATAGACGGTAGCCCATCAGGATCCCTCGTCCCTGGGATTCTCTAGGCAAGAGCGCTGGAGTGGGTTGCCATTTCCTTCTCCAATGCATGAAAGTGAAAAGTGAAAGTGAAGTTGCTCAGTCGTGTCCGACTCTTCGCGACGCCATGGACTGCAGCCTACCAGGCTCCTTCATCCATGGGATTTTCCAGGCAAGAGTACTGGAGTTGATTGCTATTGCCTTCTCAATGATTGATACGTAAATGTGTTACAACAAATGAAGGTATGCAGATATCCTAATAGGATATCTAGGCCTTATAGATATTTATACCAGGAGTACACTGAAAACATTTTCTTTCTTTAATGTTTTCATTGATGAAACTAGGTCACTTACTCGCTAGACTGTGTTTAGCAATGAAATATGCCCTTTTGTAACTGATGCAAGCAAAAACTGTTGGAATCAAATAACCAGAAATTTAGTAACTTGACAGTTGGGGATATCAGTAGAGAGGAAAGTGCATTTGCAAATGGTAGTCACTGCATTAGTCCTCAACACTGATCCTAGGAAATGCTTCTGGACTGTGACTCTTTAAAAATCCAGACAGAATTTAACCAGTAAGCAGGGGAAATTTGGCCACAAGAGGTTGAATCACACTTAACTAAAAACCTAGTGAGAGTGGGAGACACACCAGAAAGAAAATGCTACCACATGGATCAGAATATTTTTGTCACCTAATGCCAATGGGAAATGAACACATAATCAGTAAAAAACAATATTTTGGATTTTCTGTGTAATTCAAGAACATAGAAATAAGAAATATAAAGAATAGAGAATGAAAAAGTGAATTTTATGGGAATTGAAAACTACACACTGAGCAAAACCTCAAAATAAGGAGAATTGGTCATGTTGAATGTTTAAAGGCATCAGGTTAAGCTAACTGGCCATAGCCATCTGATGGTATTTGCTATCTTGTCAATAAGTGGGAAATGATACCTATGGGCTCCTGTGATTTATATTCAGCTCTATCCTTGTGACAAACTGGATATCAGAATGAGAAATATTCAAATTCCCATGGCTAATGCATGTAATATATCCATTCAGCCAATTGTGGAATTAACCAGTGAATTTAAGGGTCTCTGACTCTTTCTATGCTTTCCTTTTTTGATGAAGTAAATCCTTCACTTATATATTAGCATTTTCAACAGAGTTTTACTGTCCAGGGAATCTATTTCTTCTCTTGACTTTATGTGTGTTAGGTCGCTTCAGTCATATCTGACTCTTTGTGATTCTATGGTTTGTAGTGCACCAGACTCTTCTGTCCATGAGATTCTCCAGGCAAGAATACTGGAATAGGCTGTCATTTCCTGCTCCAGGGGATCTTTCCAACCCAGGGACCAAACCACATCTCTTATGCCCTTGCAATGACAGACAGGCTCTTTACCACTAGTCCTACCAAGATTTAATTCCCAAAGGAAACTATCACCTTCCTCTTTTCCTAGCTCTAGGGACAACATGCTAGACTCCTTCTCCAGTGCTAATGAAACCAATTATTTGATCATTAAACAGTAGCAAAATGTTTCATGTAATTTTCCATCTAGTAAGTGGTGGAGCTTCCCTGGTGGCTCAAATGATAAAGAATCTGCTTACAATGCAGGAGACTGAGGTTCAACTCCTGGATTGGGAAGATTTCCTGGAGAAGGGAATGGCTACCACTCCAGTATACTTTCCTGGAGAACTCCATGGACCAAGGAGATTGACAGGCTGCAGTTCATGGGGCTGCAGAGTCAAATATGACTGAGTGACTAACAGTGAATGGTATCGATGAGAATCTTCAACTCATAGACCATTTATGTCACTTATTAACAGCTGCCTTGATTGACTTAACTAAATCATATGCCTGTTTTTTTATCTCCCTTTTGGAACATATGCTTCTCATCATTACTCATTTTAGTATTTCTCACAGTATCTAAGACTACGTCATGCTCTGAGTACAAACTCAATAAATGGCTGCAGAACTAAACTGAAAATCAACTAAACTGCTATTAGCCATTGTCAAAAAGCTGAATGGAGGGAAAGATATGCTCTTTTTCATATTTTGATATTTCATAAAAACAGATGAAATATCATTTAAAGTAGTTAGAATGATCAAAATTCAGACAATATGGATGAAGTAATAAGGAGGGAGATCTCTTTTGTGAGTGTCAGGATATGTACAACTTTCCAAATGTAATCTAAAAAATGTCTTAAAAATATATGTAGCATTTCAGGAACATATCTCCATGAAAAGTCTTGTTTCAGGTTCTGTATGTTTATATGAAATTGGTCTGCAAATATATGAAAAGGAATACAAAAGATATTGCAGTAAATATGTTCTTTCATAGAGATTTCTCTTTGTGATTAGAGACAGTAACACAGCACTGAACATTGAGAATGAAAAAAGGGGGCAAAGATATAAGTCAAAAAGCTTTTGATGCCATTAACCCTTAGATTTGCAGAATGAGAAATATGATAAATGACTGCTCTCCAGTTTTATCCACAGTTGACCTTTTTTATATGATGCAAGAAAATTTAGAAGAAGCCGACTTCCAAAAAGTACTTCTTACTGTCAGCAAATTTGAATTTCATTTCCTGAAATGTCATTGGAATAAAACATGTCTTCATTGTTAAAGGGTTTCTCATTGTAGCTGGACAAATCTGCTAGTGTATGACATTCAGCAAAAATAACCTTTTGTGTTTCAGACCTGGTTTCAGAAAACACTACATCCAACAGTGGGAAAAAGGGAATTGTATCATCTCATCTGCCATGAACAAACCCCCAGAATCTAGTTCCATGGGGGAATTTTGTCACTCGTGTTAACTACCATGGCCACAGAAAATTTAATAAAATGCCTTTAGCCACAACAAGAGGCTCTCAAGGTGAGGTGGTGTTCTAGTTTTATTACCTTAACCATGCCTGCATAATAAAACCATTACAGAGCCACAGTAAATATTGTAAATCATACATTCTCACCTACAAAAGTCCATAATGAACTGAGTATAAATACCAGCAAAATATTCAAATCACAAAACTACTCAAATACATACTACATGTTAAAGAAGACTGAAGGCAATTCTTGATTTCTCTGGGGTGCAGCTTAAAATACGGTTTCCAGCTGGAGAAACCTAGGAACATAAATTAAAGATAGAAAACTGAAGGCTTGAAAACAGTGAAATCTCATTGTAGTAACCCTGTCACTAACTTAGAGCAAATTACATCAGTTATTTTTTGAATGTGGGATTTATCAAATTTCATTTTGTTATTGTACGTCTTCACTTAAGAGTCACTGAAGTAGTTTGTTGCCAGTCCAATAGCAGTTTCTATTAGTTTTTGTTTATAGAACTCTGAATTTTTTCAATAATCTACCTTCACCGGATTATGACATTGTCCTTTAAGGGGTCAGTTCGATGAATCTATTCTAATCAAGTAATTATATTTCTCTTGCCAGTGACTGGTTTATGAGTGAATATGGAATCAAACTTAGTCAGTTGCATGTGCATTTAGGGACTCTGCTGGATGACTTGTATAAATATGATATGAAATGTTGAGTACAGCAGGCTCATAGTCCACGTCAACCATTTTGATATCATGAATGGAACACATGTTTAGATTAAGCTAACATATGAGGTTGGCATAAAGACAAATAGAAAGAATCTAGTTTATAATGTTAGAAACCTGCTTAATTAACTTATCTGTGAGCTTCTTTTAATGTGAGATAATAAATGCAATTAATATTTAAAGGAGTTAAGTTATGGTTTTTCTATTACCTGTAGCTGAAATCAGTCTGATTGATCAATACAATCAGATTTTCAGAGGGAAATAACAATCTATAAAAAATGCTTATGTCAAAGACAGTTATTAAAATATTTTTAATGAAACCTGTGACAAACTACATCATAAAGTAAGTACAGAAGTGTTACAACAAAGTCTATTTGGGTTACATGGTCAAAAAATTTTAGATTATATAGATACCACAGTATTTTCTATATAAAATTTGTTTATAGTATATACATTATTCACATTTTCAATAATTCTTAGTGGCTTTTCAATTTGTGGAAAATCAGGAAAGTGTTATAGAATTTTGAGAAGAAAATAAATACTAAAATGTTTTAAAATAGAATTTTGAGAAAAATAATTTTTTTCATTTTAGGACATATTATGATTGTCATTATTCCCTAAGAGTTAAATTTTAAATGGATTAGATAAACAGATTATCTGGATTCCATAGAACTTTTACCCAAATCATGATTTTACAGTAGTACTTTGACTGTGTGGATCACAATAAACTGTGGAAAATTCTGAAAGAGATGGGAATACCAGACCACCTAACCTGCCTCTTGAGAAATCTGTATGCAGGTCAGGAAGCAACAGTTAGAACTGGACATGGAACAAATAGGAAAAGGAGTACGTCAAGGCTGTATATTGTCACCCTGCTTATTTAACTTCTATGCAGAGTACATCATGAGAAATGCTGGACTGGAAGAAACACAAGCTGGAATCAAGATTGCTGGGAGAAATATCAATAATCTCAGATATGCAGATGACACCACCCTTATGGCAGAAAGTGAGGAGGAGCTAAAAAGCCTCTTGTTGAAAGTGAAAGAGGAGAGTGAAAAAGTTGGCTTAAAGCTCAACATTCAGAAAACGAAGATCATGGCATCTGGCCCCATCACTTCATGGGAAATAGATGGGGAAACAGTAGAAACAGTGTCAGACTTTGTTTTTTTGGGCTCCAAAATCACTGCAGATGGTGACTGCAGCCATGAAATTAAAAGGCACTTACTCCTTGGAAGAAAAGTTATGACCAACCTAGATAGTATATTCAAAAGCAGAGACATTACTTTGCCGACTAAGGTCCGTCTAGTCAAGGCTATGGTTTTTCCTGTGGTCATGTATGGATGTGAGAGTTGGACTGTGAAGAAGGCTGAGTGCAGAAGAATTGATGCTTTTGAACTGTGGTGTTGGAGAAGACTCTTGAGAGTCCCTTGGACTGCAAGGAGATTCAACCAGTCCATTCTGAAGGAGATCAGCCCTGGGATTTCTTTGGAAGGAATGATACTAAAACTGAAGCTCCAGTACTTTGGCCACCTCATGCGAACAGTTGACTCATTGGAAAAGACCCTGATGCTGGAAGGGTTGGTGGCGGGAGGAGAAAGGGACGACCGAGGATGAGATGGCTGGATGGCATCATGGACTCAATGGACATGAGTCTGAGTGAACTCCGGGAGTTGGTGATGGACAGGGAGGCCTGGCATGCTGTGATTCATGGGGTCGCAAAGAGTCGGACACTACTGAGCGACTGAACAGAACGGAACGGAACGGAACACCATTTACTCTTGACTATGTTTTCAGAGCTACATACTTGCAGTTTTAACAAGTTACCAACAGCTAATTATACCACAGTTATTTTGGCATTCATATTTAGGGATCATGATAACAATAGGCCCCTGCATGTATTGCCTCATTATGACATTTCTCAGACTAATAACACGAAGTTGTCAGTTGAAGTCATAGCCTTTGTAACCAGGATATTACATAGGGCATGCCCTGAGATTGGTTTATTTTCTTTTAGCCTATAATTTTCTTAAATCATCTTTAGTTAAAATACTAAAAAACTGACATATATGCCAAAAAACAAAAACAACTTACTCTTCAGATGCAGTGTTTTATAGCATCAACTCAGAAGTTAATATTTAAAATTCTGATTAGATTTCCACTGATTGTTAAGTTCAGTTCAGTCGCTCAGTCATGTCCGACTCTACAACCCCATAGATTGTAGTATGCCAGGTTTCCCTGTCCATCACCAACTCCAGGAGCTTGCTTAAACTCATGTCCATAGAATTGGTGATGCCACCCAACTATCTCATTCTCTGTTGTCCCCTTTTCCTTCTGCCTTCAATTTTCCTAGCATCAGGGACTTTCCCAAAGAGTTAGTTCTTCACATCAGGTGGCCAAAGTATTGGAGTTTCAGCTTAAGCATCAGTCAGTCCTTCCAATGAGTATTCAGGGTTGATTTACTTTAGGATGGACTGGTTGGATCTTCAACACCACAGTTCAAAAGCATCAATTCTTCAATACTGAGCTTTCTTTATAGTCCAACTCTCACATCCATACATGACTACTGGAAAATTCATAGCTTTGATTAGATGGACTTTTGTGGCAAAGTCCATTTGCTTTTTAATATGCTGTCTAGGTTGGTCATAGTTTTTCTTCCAAGGAGGGAGCATTTTTAATTTCATGTCTGCTGTCACCACCTGCAAAGATTTTGGAGCCCCCCCAAACAAAGTCTGTCACTGTTTCCCCATCTATTTGCCATGAAGTGATGGGACCGGATGGCATGATTTTAGTTATGCCAAAAATGATACCTAGTCCACAGGTCTAAAATAATCTATTTTGCATTTATACAAAGAACATACATAGTAGTCTTAATTTAATATTTCAACTTTTGGAAGCTTTATAAGGACAGACTATTAAACAGATCTTACTAACTCAATAATTAATTATTATCATACTTATATATCTATTTTATATCTTCAGCTATGTATCCAGCTCTATATCCCAGATATCATGCTGCTACTGCTACTGCTGCTAAGTCACTTCAGTCATGACCGACTCTGTGCGACCCCATAGATGGCAGCCCACCAGGCTCTGCCGTCCCTGGGATTCTCCAGGCAAGAACACTGGAGTGGGCTGCCATTTCCTTCTTCAGTGCATGAAAGGGAAAAGGGAAAGTGAAGTTGCTCAGTCGTATCCGACTCTTCGCGACCCCATGGACTGCAGCCCACCAGGCTCCTCTGTCCATGGGATTCTCCAGGCAAGAGTACTGGAGTGGGGTGCCATTATGCTAAGTGCTGATAAACGAAACATAAAATTTCAAAGCATATGATAGTACCTATGGTTATAGGTGATAAAAAAGATAGTAAAAAATTAAAAACAAATCACTATTTTTTTCTCTCTTTATTTTTATTTTTTTATTTTTAAATTTTTATTTTTACTTTATTTTATTTTACATTACTGTATTGGTTTTGCCGTACATTGACATGAATCCGTCTCGGGTGTACATGAATTCCCAATCCCGAACCCACCCCGCCCCCCACCACCTCCCACCCCATATCAACTCTCTGGATCATCCCATGCACCAGTCCCAAGCATCCTGTATCCTGTTTCGAACATAGACTGGAACTGTGGTGTTGGACAAGACTCTAGAGAGCCCCTTATCCCTTGCACAGCAAGAGGATCAAACCAGTCATTCCTAAACTAAATCAGTCCTGAATATTCATTGGAAGGACTGATGCTGAAGCTGAACTTTGGCCACCTAATGCGAAGAAATGACTTATTGCAAAAGGCCCTGATGCTGGGCAAGATTGAAGGCAGGAGAAGGGATGGTAGAGGATGAGATGGTTGGATGGCATCACTGACTCAATAGACATGGGTTTGAGCAAGGTCTGGGAGTTGGTGATGGACAGGGAAGCCTGGAATGCTCCAGTCCATGGGGTCACAAACAGTCGGATACAACTGTGCAACTGAACTGATTTGATGTATAGGTATATATATATATATATACACACACACACACACACACATATGTGTGTATATATGACAGGTTACAGTCCTTAGGGTCACAAAGAGTTGGATACAACTGAAACAACTTAGTACACATGCATGCATGCATGTGTATATATATGTATGTATGCATTTGAAATCTATGTATATTTAATAGTAGATAAGATGCATGTACACTCATATATATATATATTTCTTTTGTTCAGTGGAGAAAATGAATTTTTGTGAATTACAAATAGAGATGAATAACAACTTCAAATTGCAATTTTAAGAGATTTATATTAAATTTTATGAAAATTTTTAAAAATTAAAATTTAAAAAAATATAGCATTATTTGGCAACTCTGTATGTATATGTGGCACACTTGGTTTGATAGAGGGGATTGCTTTTTTTTAAATTACTTTGGGTATATTTGAATATAATTTAATAGAAATTTTGACTAAATTGGCTCATATTAACGTCTCTCAAACTTTGGTGTACCTGGGAATGTCATGGAGACCTCACTTGGCCACACAGATCTGCCAGAAACCCTCCAAGTTTCTGATTTATTTGATCTGGGATGGAGCCTAGAATTTGCATCGGTATCCATCTCCCCAGTGATGCTGATCTCGCAAACCCATGCACCAGCTCACAAAAACTGGCTTAAACTTACGAATAAAACAGTCCAAATATTGGACCCACTCCAAGAGACTATTGAGCCCCAGGTTTTTTTCCTGTGTTGCTCTTCTCCATGCTCCTCCAGCACCTCCAGGATTGGTCCTCAGGCAGCTTTCCCTCAGGGGCATGATATGACTGAAGGCCTGAGGACTGGAAGCTTCCTTGTTCCTGTTCAGCAAAAGAGAATGAACACTTTCTCTGAATTGTATAACACAAGATTTTTGTAAGACCTGATGTGACCATCATAGATCACACATCTCACTATGCGCAAATAATAAGTGCAAGGGGATTGAATTATCTGCTTGGCGTAAGCCACTGATCCTGCCCCAGTAGTACTGGCAAGATTTGTTGTTTTTCAGTTGCTAGGTTGTGTTTGACTCTTTGTGACCCCATGGACTCTAGCACATCAGGCTCCTCTGTCTTTCACTGTCTTTTGGAGTTTGCTCAAATTCATGTCAGTTTAGTTGGTGATGCTGTCCAACCATCTTATCCTCTGCTTCCCTCATCTTCTTTTGCCTTCAGTCTTTCCCAGCATCAGGATCTTTTCCAATGAGTCGGCTCTTCACATCAGGTGGCTACAATGTTGGAGCTTCAGCTTCTGCATCAGTCCTTCTAATGAATATTCCAGGTTAATTTCTTTTAGGATTGACTGGTTTGATTTCCTTGCTGTCCAAGGGACTCTCAAGAGTCTCCTCCAGGCAAGGATGTTGGGATTACTTTAACTGGTTTATAGAAATCAGGATTAATTTTTGGAGTTATGAAGAGGATCTGCTATTCTGAGTCATTTGGGCTACAGCAAACAGGATGACAATTGACCAAGATCAATGTTCTGTTATGACGGTAGGAGAAAGTGAATGGTACAATATTCAATACTGGCCAAGGTTTCTTTACACACAACGTGATCCATAAACAAAGAAAAGAGATGTGAGCAATCACAACTGTATGATTAGTCACAGAGCCCTTTCACTAGATACATTGGGTTGTTGTTGTTAGTTGCTAAATTGTGTCTGACTCTTTGTGACCTCATGGACTGCAGTAAACCAGGCTTCCCTGTCTTTCACTATCTCCCAGAATTTTCTCAAGCTCATATTCATGGAGTCGGTGATGCCATCCAACCATCCCATTCTCTGTCACCTCTTTCTCTGCCTACCCTCAATCTTTCCCAGCATCAGGGCTTTTTCCAATGAGTTGGCGTGTCACATCAGGTGACCAAAGTATTGGAGCTTTGGCTTCAGTGTCAGTCCTTATGATGAATATTCAGGGTTGATATATTGGGTATTTTTTAAAATATCTAAAATTCTAATTTTCATTGAATTTTCATTGAATTAAACTCTTTCTCTTGAAAAAACATTGAAATTCATTTCCTTTACAATATTGAGTTATTTTCTGCTGTAGAATAAAGTGAGTCAGTTATACACATACATATATCCACTTTCTTTTTTAGATTTCTTTTCCATGTAGATCACCACAGATCATTGAATGAAGCTCCCTGTGCTAAACAATAGGTTGCCATTAATTATCTGTTTTAAACACAGCAGTGTATATATGTCACTCTCAGTCTCACAGTTTGTCTGACTTCCCCTGCCCTTCCCTCCTTGGTAACCATAAGTTTTTTCTCTATATCAGTGACTCTATTTCTCCTTTACCAGTAAATTTATCTATATCTTTTTTTTTCTATATTCCACATGTAAGTGATATTATATATTCATTTCTCTTTCTGGATGACAGTCTCTAGGTCCATCCCCATCATTGCAAGTAACATTATTTCATTTCATTTTATGGCTGAGTAATATTTCATTGTATACATGTACCACGTATGCTTTATCCATTAGTCTATTTTTGGACATTTAGTTTGCTTCCATATCCTGGTTGTTGTAAATACTGCTACAGTGAGCCTCAAGTGCATGCATCCTTTTGTGTTGTTGTTTCCTCCAGAGTCATGCCTAGGAGTAGAACTGTTCTGTCAGATATAGCTCTGATTTTAGTTTTGTAAGGAACCTCCATACTGTTCTGATAGTAGCTGTACTGACTTACTTTCCCACCAACAGTGTAGGAAGGTTGCTTTCTCTCCATACCCTCTCCAGAATTTATTGTTTGTAGACTTTTTGATGATGGTCATTCTGAATGAAGTGTTACCTCATTGTAGTTTTGATTTGCGTTTCTTTAATAATTAATGATGTTGAGTATCTTATCATGTGCCTTTTGGCTGTCAAACTCCCTCTTTTGTTCACAGTTATTGTTTAATACACAGTACTCAGTAACATTTTTTCAATTTACTACATTAACTAATTAGAATAATTGATTTTGCTTCTCAACCATTTTAGAAAATCTAAAATATTTTGAGTTTGTCCTATGTTCTTTCAAAATTAAATTATACGACTTATCTATATTCCTATTTTTAAGTTGAGATATAATGGACATAAAATATTTGTTTTTGGTGTACAGTGTAATTAATATTTGTATATATTGCAAAATGATCACTATAATAATTCTAGTTAATATCCATTGCCATGTATAGTTACAAATTATTTTTTATTTTGATGAGAACTTTAAATGAGAACTACTCCTTTAATGACTTTCAAATATATAATACATTATTATTAACTATAGTCACCATGCTATACATCACATCCTCAGAATTTATTTCTTTTATAACTGGAAGTTTCTACTTTTGACTCCCTTCACACATTTCACTTATCCTCTTCACCTCCTGCCACTGGCAACCACCAATCTGTTCTCTGTATCTGTCTTGTTTTTCTGTTTGCTTTTTGTTGTCAGATACTGCATACAAGTGAAATTATACAGTATTTGTATTTCATGACTGACTTGTTCCACTTAGCATAGTGCCCTCAAGGTCCATCTGTGGTGCTGAAAATGGCAAGATTTTTGTATCCATTCATCAATTACAGGCACTTAGATTGCGTCCATGTCTTAGCTGTTGTAAGCAGTTCTGCAGGAACATGCAGGTGCATACATCTTTTTAAATTAGTATTTTCTTTTTCTTCAAATAAATATTCAGAAGTGGAATTGCTGCACACTTGGTAGTTCTTTTTTTAGTCATTTGAGAAACCTCATATTGTTTTTGATAGTGTTTGTACAAATTTACACTTTTCCAACTATGAACAAGGGTTCCCTTTTCTCTACCTCTTCACTCATGATTTCTTGATTAGTCATTTTAATTGGTGTGAGGTGATATATCTCATTGCAATTCTGATTCACATTTCCCTGATGACTAGTGATACTGAGCATCTTTTCATATACTCATTGGCCCTTTGAGTATTTTATCTGGAAAAGAAAAAGCGTTGTTGTGCTCTTCTACTCATTTTCTAATTGGATTTTCTGTTTGTTATTGGAGTGTATGAGTTCCTTATGTATTTTGTATTATAGCCTGTTATCAGATATAAAATTTGCAACCATTTCCTTTCATTCCTTAAGTTTAATTTTCATTTTACTGATAATTTCCTTTCTTGTGTAGGTGAAGTTTAATGTAGCCCCACTAGCTTTTTTTTACTTTTGTTCCCTTAGCTTGTTGTGTCAAATCCAAAAAACTCTCTAAGACCAATTTCAAGGAACTTATTGCCTATGTTCTCTTCTAGGAGTTTTATGATTTCATACATTATACATGTATTAAATTTATATCTTTAATTCTTTAATTTTATGTATGTGTAAGATATTGATCCAGGTTCATTTTTTTGCCTGTGGTTGTCCAATTTTCCCAGCACTGTTTATTGCAGAGACTGTCTTTTCCCATTGTAAATTCTTGGCTCACTTGTCTTAATTTTTCTTTCTTAATATATATATATTATATTGAAGTTTAGTTTAGTTGATTACAATATTTCAGGTGCACAGCAAGATGGTTCAGTTATACATATACACATATTATTTTTGAAATTACTTTCCATTATAGGTTATTGCAATATATTGACTATAATTTCCTATGCTATACAGTAAAACTTTGTTGCTTGTTGCATATCTATTGTTTTTTAAAAACTAAAGATCTAACATTCTATTAATGCCAGCTCATTGATGACCTTTTATCTAGTTTGTTTTACTTTTTTATTTCATATTCAGCGCTCCCATTTCATTTAGTTTATGTTTTCCAGTTTCTCCGTCTCTTCTTTTTTTTGGATGTCTTCTCAAGTGTTTATCAAGCATAGTGTAAAAGCTTTTGTATACATACATATACATGATATGTATAATATATATATTTTAGAAAACTTAAAAAATTTTGCCTAACTAAAACATTTATGACACTTTGATGTCTTAAATTAATTGACTCTATATGAATAGGTTTATTTCTGAGCTCTCTATTCTGTTCCATTGACCTATGTGTCTGTTTTTATGCCAATATCATACTCTTTTGATTAGTATAGCTTTGTAAGATAGTTTGAAATAAGAGTGTGAGATGTCTCTAGCTTTGCTCTTTATTCTTAAGATTACTTTGGTTATTTGAGGTCTTCAGTGTTTCCACAAAATTTTAAGATTATTTATTCTATTTCTGTGAAGAATTCTGTTGGAATTTTGATATTTTGTTGAATCTGTAGACTTTTGGGTAACATGGACAATATTAATTCTTCCAGTACATGAACATGGGATATCTTCCCACTTATTTGTGTTTTATTTTATCTCTTTCATCTGTATCTTATAGTTTTTAATGTACCATCTTTTACCTTTTTGGTTAATTTTTTCCTATGTATTTGATTCTTTGTGATGCAATTGTAATAGAGATTATTTTCTTTTAGTCTGTTATTGATGTATTCCTTGTTATTTATCTTCTGATAGTTTGTTATTGATGTATAAAAATGCAATAGATTTTTGTATATTGATATGAATTCTAAGAGTTTTTGAAGATGTATAGTGATACTTTGAGGTTGTTCTGTGTCCTTCGAAAATTAGATTATATAACTAATTTACATGTATAATTAACCTATGTGGGTTATAATGATTAAGTCTTTGTGTTAATATTCAAGATCTTTTTCAAGTCTGAAATTCTGGAAATCTCCAATGCTTAATAGATTGGAGGTATGTTATAAATTCAGAATGACAAAATATTATTTTCAATTCTCTCTTCTGTGCCATTTAGATGTTTTTTAGTCGAACCCTTCCATGGATTTGAGATATCTTCACATAGTGAGATGTCTTCACTATCTTACATGTCAGCCTTCTGAGGATTTATATGTCAACAGTGCTGGGAAGTCAATAAATGCTTGTTACCTGAGTCAATGACTAGAGTGGGTGAAGAGCAAAGAGGCAAAGAATCGTGTGGTACAAAGAACAAGAATTCCAATGGACAGACTGCTCTCTGATCATTAGGACATTAGAATACAAGTATCAATGTTCTTTACTTGAAAAGTATTGAGACTCAGTATATTCATCTGTAAGACAGGGAACAATTGAAAATATATGACCTTAGACATGCTTTACATTGTTAAAAATGATTGACTTAATTATGGCTTTTGTTCTTGATTGCAGATGATATAATATAGTGAATTTTAGATTAGATAGATGTTGTTGTTGTCCAGTCATTAAGTTGTGTCTGATTCTTTGTGACCCCTTTGAATACAGCATGCCAGGCTCCCTTGTCCTTCACTCTCTCCTGGAATTTGCGCAAATTCAAGTTCATTGAGTTCTTCCCAGGTGGCTCAGAAGGTAAAGAATCTGCCTGAAATGCAGGAGACCCACCTTTGATCCCTGGATTGGGAAGATCCCCTGGAGAAGAGAATGACAGTCCACTCAGGTATTCTTGCCTGGAAAATCCCATAGACAGAGGAGCCTGGTAGGCGACAGTCCACGGGGTCACAAAGAGTCTGACACAACTGAAAGACTAACACCTTCACTTTTATGTTCCTTGAGTTGGTGATACTATCCGACTGTCTCATCCTCTCTCACTTCCTTCTCCTTCTGACCAAATTGTCGGGGGGTGGGGTGGGGGGTGGGACAGTGGACTACTGTCATTGTTGTTTTTTACAGTCAGAAAATCTTTATTTTATACAGAGGTAGAGGACCATGCTATCTTCTATGCTAATTTCAGTGCATGATACTCAACATAGGGAAATATCATGTAATATGTGCTGTGCTTTCTTTTCCCTGTTTCATTTGTCCTGTATATACCCAGAGACTGGTTATGAACAGCAGAGCACTACATACCTAGTTACTTTTTTTTAAATCTGTAAATCCCCTGGGAAATTCTAAATGAAAACTATGTATTGTACTTTATAAGGATATACTTCAATTTCATACTCAGGTAGTGTTACTTTTATTTTTAACTTGAAGTCATTGTAACTTGATGAAGAAGCACATAGGAACAGAAATTTGTTCCCCTAGGAAGATTTTCTATTTTTAATCAGAGATTTTAGTAACCGAAAGATAAAAAAACCAAACTGTTAGGATTGTTTGAAACTACTTTCTATCTTTGTTTTCTAAGGGCACTACTGGTGCTTTTTGTTTACTGTGTTTGGAGGAGTGAATGTGTTTTCCATGTTAGTGTATGTTTTTAATTAAAAAAATTAAGTGACTCATCTTGATTCACGCATATCTGGTGTGTCTTAAGATATTTAGTTTGTAGATGAAGTGTTCTCTTTCCGAATTTAGTCTGTAGATGAAGTGTTCTCTCTGTTGTCTCAGAAGACACCAACAATGTAAATTAAGACAAATTCTTATCCATAGTCACTGGTGAGAACAGACATAAAAACAGACATACTGCAGCTTGCCCAGTGATGGCATGGGTCTGTTTTTAATAAGAGACATATCTAAGGAGAAGTACCGTGTAGAGGTTGATCGTGACGCCTTCTTAGAAGAGTTTAGTTTTGAAGTAGGTAAATTTTTAGCTGAATGAGAATGGGGAAGGCTTTCACAGCAAAGGAAAACCAAGAAGGAGATAACATTGTTTATGAGATCATCTTAATTTCCTCACCTATTAAAATATAAATAACACCTAACTCATAAAAGTGGTGAGATTAAACTGAAACATAAATGTTAGACACTATGCTTAACATGAAGTAGGCACTTAAGAAATGTTTACTATTTTTCTTTTTTACTTAACTGTATTTCAAGAAATTAATGGAAGAAATGTTCTTTTAAATAAAATTGTGCTGTTTAAGTAACCTCCCTGTTAACATAAATTGATTACTCTCTCTCCATATATATATACATGAAAGAAAAGTGAAAATGTTAGTTGCTCAGTTGTGTCCAACTCTTTGCAACCCCATGGACTATAGCCCACCAGGCTCTTCTGTCCATGGAATTTTACAAGTAAGAACACTGGAGTGAGTTGCCATTTCCTTCTCTTGTAAGAATCCTAGGGGATCTTCCTAGGAATCGAACCCAGGTCCCAGGTTTCCTGCATTGTTGGCAGATTGTTTACCCTTTGAGCAACCAGGGAAGCCCCCGTTTATATGTATGTGTGTGTGTGTGTGTGTTCCAAAAATAGTTAAATCCTTAACTCAAGGAATTGATGAACCATCCACCAAGTTAATTCTCTCACACAAAAATGTTTATGTGATACACAAATGAGCTTATTTACAAAACAGAAATAGACCCGCAGACATAGAAAATAAGCCTGTGGTTACTAAAGAGAAAAGAGATAAATTAGGAGCTTTGGATAAACAGATACAAACTGCTGTATATAATATAAAGGAAAAAAAAGGACTTAGAGTACAGCACATAGAACTATATTCAATATTTTATAATGACCTATAAGGGAAAATAATCTGAAAAATAATATATATATAACTTTTTTGTTTCATATATATGTAAAACAATATTATATATATATGTATATGTATGTGTGTGTGTGTATATATATATAGCACTGGACTACTTTGCTGTACAACTAAAACTATCATAATTTTGTAAATCAACTATGAAGAAGTGAGTTTGCTCATTCACGTCTGACTCTTTGAGACCCCATGGACTGTAGCCTACCAGGCTCTTCGGTCCATGGGATTTTCCAGGCAAGAGTACTGGAGTGGCTTGCCATTTCCTTCTCCAGGGGATCTTCCCGACCCAGGGATTGAACCCGGGTCTCCCTCATTGGAGGCAGATGCTTTAACCTCTGAGCCACCAGGGAAGCCAGGGAAGTCAACTATATATACAATTAAATTACAAAAAATTTATATGAGAATGAAATTCTCAGACTCCAGTTTGCTAAAACTTGCTTGTGTAATCTTCCATGGTAGTTCAGTTGGTAAAGGATCCACCTGCATTTCAGGAGACCCAGGTTCGATTCCTGAGGCAGGAAGATCTGCTGGAGAAGGGATAGGCTACCCACTCCAGTATTTTTGGGCTTCCCTGGTGGCTCAGTTGGTAAAGAATCCACCTGCAATGTGGCAGGCCTGGGTTGGATCCCTGGGTTGGGAAGATCTGATTCCCTGGAGAAGGGTAAGGCTACCCACTCCAGTATCCTGGCCTGGAGAATTCCCATGGACTATATAGTCTGTGGGGTCACAAAGAGCTGGATACGACTGAGTGACTTTCACTTTCACTTTGCTTGGGTTTACAGTAATGCAAATGCCTAGAACTCTGAGAAGTCTGATGTTGCAGGCCTCATCCCCAACCTGGAATTGTGAATTCTTATTAAATACCTCAGGGATTTCTGGTGCAGAGGTTCAGTGGGCAATACTTTGAGAAATACTTGCACTAAATAGATCTTGTCTCATTTTAGCCCAATGTACTGCATCCATCTGAAAAGTGAACCATCATATATTTAGCATAGAGTGTTTCATGAATGACAATCAATACAATAATAGGTTATAAACTATACTTTCTTGATTCACTTGATCCAAAGTTGAAGAATGTGCATTTATAATTTTTCAGCATGAGATTTAATATATGAGACATAGTCACCTGTAAGAAGAAAACCCCCTGTTAAATATAAATTGGGTTATATTTTCTGCTGTCCATAACTTTCTATCATCACTTCTATTAATTCAAATTTCCATGTAGGCTATATTAGAACTGTCTACACCCTGTTAGTCAGGTGTGGATATCAATGAAGTTTTAAAGCTAATAGTTTATCACCTTTATAAAGATACATATGAGTCTTCACCCTATTCATCTCTAAAGGAATTATACAGTCTCTTTGTACTCAAGGGCATGAACTATTGTTAATGCTTAAGTGGAATGTTAATTATATGAAAATTTGTCCTCTAAAACTGTTTTGTGCATCACTGAGAAAAATAACATAACTTTTAAATTGTTTTGAATGTATGTGATTTTTTAAAACTGCAATTTGATTGGGATATTTCAAAATTAACTCAATTTCTATTTTTTGTAGCTTAAAAAATGCTTTCTTTAACATATGTTCAATGTAATTTTAATGAAAATAAAATCCACACTGAACAGGATATTAATCGAGTAGTAGAGTATCATTTCAGCAAAACATGACAGATTTATATATTCATTTTCTTTCCTTAGATGAAGATTGTAAAAATCATTTCATACATAAAAATAATGATTCAGAAAAAAGGGTTAATTATTCATGTATTATTGTGCAAAGATGAAAATATTATTTACCTTTTCTTTTTCATGAGATAGTCTTCCTAGTATATTGCAGATACAATTTTAATAATTAAATTCACTTAATTAAATTACTCCCAAAGATAATTAATTATAGCTTTAATTCAATCTTTATATTTAAACTCCAAAAGGGGATTCAGTTCTGTCCCAAACTTTCTGACTCAGAGAATAGCAAATTTAGGTTATAATTATATCAGAGAGTTTCACTGTATTCTGTGTAGAAAGAATTGGGATATGACATGAGGGAAGCAAAAAGTCCAAGACTTATTTTTTCTAGCTTAGCATGTGAAGGTTATTAATAATTAAGTATAAAGTGGGTTAAATAAGTGAATGCCTGAGTAAAAATGTATGGGAATGTGGGGAGAGAAAGTTGCTATTGATAATTATGGAAAGTTTGAGAACAGCAGCCATAGTGATATACTTCACTGGTAATTGGAGGAAGCTGCAAGCTTGTTCCAAATCACGTGTACATGAACAATTTCAACATGACATGGGTGGCCTGATTACAGTAGAATATGTTTAGGCGGGTGAAATTGGAGTGTGCCCATGGCTTGTAAGTGGTATAACAGGGGCCATAAGTACCATACTTGTTATGGTAAGGGACTGCAGACAGATGGGAAGAGGATGGCAGAAGCTCAGAATCAAATGAAAAGGCCAAAGTGGACCTAAAGCACTGAGTCTAGAGATAGAAGGTAGGAACTAGTTTCCACTGTGAGAAGTCATAAGACGAACTGAGCTTTAGTTCACAGTGACAAGCGCAACAGCCTCTGCATATTACATCCATGTTCAACCTCCATCTCCCTGTGGTTACAATAGTCACACATTTCCTTTGTGTTGCAGAAGGTTTGGAAAAAGGAATGTCAAAACTTTATGCCTACAGAGTCAGGACATATACCACCAGGGAAGTCCAAGAATGCTGGAGAGGGTAGCCTCTCCTCTATCTGTATCTTCCTGACAGAGGAATCGAACTGGGATCTCCTGCACTGCAGCCGATTCTTTACCAGTTGAGTAAAGCATACCTAAAGGGTCATGTTTAAATATCAAAAAGGACCGACTTCACATAATTTTAGTTTATAGTTTCCTCCCAACTCATACCCCCTGCCCACAACCAGCTTGGCAGATGGGGACAGTTAAGAACATATGCTCTATTAGAAATGAATATAGACATTAATTAGCCTTTCTCTCTCTCCTCACACACACACACACACACACACACACACACAATTGACCCTTGAACAAAGAGTTTAGGGGCACTGAAATTCTCTGCACAATTGGAAATCTGAGTATGGCTGTGCTTGGCCTTCCATATACTGGTTCCTCATATCTGAGGTTCTGCATCCATAGCTTCAACCAACCCAGGATCGTGTAGTGCTCTGTTATCTACTACTGAAGAGAATTCATGTATAAGTTGAACCCAGCCAGTTCAAGCTCATATTGTTCAAGGGCTAAATGTATAGGTGTATGTATATATATATATATATACACATACATACACACATGTGTGTGTATTCATTTACCTACCCCTGTGTTTTCCACTCTTCTGCAAGTATTCTTAAAGTTATAGTCTAGTATTCTTGAATTTATAACATAAAAAATGGAATGCAATGCATCGAGAAAGTCATTATATTTAGTTGGAGAGTTTCTATAATTGATAAAATCACTATTTTTCAGTAAATAAATAGATACTTAGTCTTTGAAGGGGCTTCCAAGGTGGCTCAGTGGTAAAGAACCTGTCTGCCATGCAGGAGACCCCTGTTCAAACCCGGGCTCAGGAAGATCCCCTGGAGGAAGAAATGATGACCCACTCCAATATTCGTGCGTGGGAAACCTCATGGACATAGGAGCCTGGTGGGCTACAGTCCATGAGGTTGCAAAGAATCAGAAGTGACGTAGCAACTAAACAGCAGCAGCAGCAGTCTTTGAAGACTTAGTAAGAAGGAGGCATTCAAACCTAAACTTGCTTTTGATACAGGGAATAGGATAAGAAACTATGCCAGGAAGTACCTCTTTGGACACTGTAGTTGAGGTCAACAATGTTTTGCTTTGTGTGGCATACATATGTATTGTAAATAGTATAACTTCCTAATGAAAATATCACTGCTGCTGCTGCTGCTAAGTCACTTCAGTCGTGTCCGACTCTGTGCAACCCCATAGTCGGCAGCCCACCAGGCTCCTCTCTCCCTGGGATTCTCCAGGCAAGAACACTGAAGTGAGGATTAAAAATGTTTGAAGCTAGTAATGATTACTTGCTGGAGACATTACTTTCTGTATATGTAAGGCTGCCTGTAAGTTTCAATCCTAGCATTGCCCTTGTACTAGCTTTGAGCAGTACATTGAGCAGTTCATTTAATCATCTTCTGGATTCTTCATTTATAAAATGGCAATGATATTACTTGCCTTCTAAGTTAGTTAGGAGGATGACATAATGAATATTAAGAACTGTGAATCTTAACCAGGTATATTTGCAGTACTGCCATTGCCCTTATTTTTACCATTTCCCATGTATTGTAATGAAAAAGAATCTGCAAATGTTTTAGAAGTGATAGCATGTGACTTTGAGAAAATATTAGAAAAGGAAACAAATGATGTTCCTTTTATTACCAACAACCTAAAGAGTTGATCAGTACTTCAGGGCTTCTATAGAGGAATTCTTCACACTGAATAAGAACCTTCATGACAAATTGATTTGAACAGTCCAGGTAACATCTTGCTATAGGGGCAAAGATTGAATTTGAATGAAAGTAGTTGCTAAGAGTTGGACATGACTGAGCGACTTCACTTTCACTTTTCACTTTCATGCATTGGAGAAGGAAATGGCAATCCACTCCAGTGTTCTTGCCTGGAGAATCCCAGGGACAGGGGAGCCTGGTGAGCTACCATCTCTGGGGTTGCACAGAATTGGACACGACTGAAGCGACTTAGCAGCAGCAGCAGTTTTGTAACTAAATCTTGAGTTATCAATAACAGTAGTGAGTTGTTGATGTTTAGTCACTCAGTGGTGTCTGACTATCTGCAACACCATAGTCTTCAGTACGCCAGGCTTCCCTATCCATCATCAACTCCCAGAGCTTGCTCAAACTCATGTCCATTGAATTGATGATGCCGCCCAACCATCTAGTCCTCTGTCACCCCTTCTGCTCCTGCCTTCAATCTTTCCCAGCATCAGCGTCTTTTCAAATGAGTAAGCATTAGGAGGCCAAAGTATTGGAGCTTCATCTTCAGAATCAGTCCTTCCAGTAAATACTCAGGGTTGATTTCCTTTAGGATTGACTGGTTTCATCTCCTTGCAGTCCAAGGGACTCTCAAGAGTCTTCTCCAACACCACAGTTCAAAAACATCAGTTCTTCAGTCCTTAGATTTGTTTATAGTCCAACCCTCATATCCATACATGACTACTGGAAAAACCATAGCTTTGACTAGATGGATCTTTGTTGGAAAAGTAATGTTTCTGCTTTTTAATATGCAGTTTAGGTTTGTCATAGCCTTTCATCCAAGGAACAAATGTCTTTTAATTTCATGGCTGCAGTGAAATTTCAAATCTGCAGAATCAGTCCTTCCAGTAAATACTCAGGGTTGATTTCCTTTAGGATTGACTGGTTTCATCTCCTTGCAGTCCAAGGGACTCTCAAGAGTCTTCTCCAACACCACAGTTCAAAAACATCAGTTCTTCAGTCCTTAGATTTGTTTATAGTCCAACCCTCATATCCATACATGACTACTGGAAAAACCATAGCTTTGACTAGATGGATCTTTGTTGGAAAAGTAATGTTTCTGCTTTTTAATATGCAGTTTAGGTTTGTCATAGCCTTTCATCCAAGGAACAAATGTCTTTTAATTTCATGGCTGCAGTGAAATTTCAAATCTGCCCTGATTTTGGAGCTCAAGGTAATAAAATCTGTCACTGTTTCCATTGTTTCCCCATCTATTTGTCATGAAGTGATGGGACCGGATGCCATTATCTTAATTTTTGGAATGTTGAGTTTTAAGTCAGCTTTCTCACTCTCCTCTTTCATCTTTATCAAGATGCTCTTTAGTTATTTACTTTCTGTCATAAAGGTGGTATCATCTGCATATCTGAGGTTATTGATATTTTTCTTGGCACACTTGATTCCAGCTTGTGCTTTATCCATCAATGATTTGGTTACTTGTAATATACCAGGAAAACTGGATACCCTGAATAGTTTTAATAGTTGAATAGTTTTAATAAAAAATTGAATTGTGTCAAAAACACAGTTAGAAAGTGAAAGTTGCTAAGTCGTGTCCGACTCTTTGCAACCTCCTGGAGTATAGAGTCCATGGAATTCTCCAGGCCATAACTGGAGTGAGTAGCCTTTCCCTTCTTCAGGGGATCTTCCCAACCCAGGGATCGAACCCAGGTCTTCCTCATTGCAGGTGGATTCTTTACCAGCTGAGCCACAAGGGAAGCCCAAAACATAGCTAAATGAAAGATATTTTTCTTCAATTAAAATCTTGGTTAATCCTCTTACTAATGCTTAATAACTTTGTTATGCAATTGGAATTCAAAAAAAATTATACAGAGATAAGTTCGCATCTCTTTTACTCTATTGTCCGTTATTGCTTAGTAAAACCACGTATTGAGAGAAGAAATTAAATATATAGTTTTGGTCTATTTTTCCTTTTGGTAGCATACAAAGATTTTTGACAAAATGAAAGGAAAAATAAATAAATGCCTGAGTACAAGTCCTTGATATACAAGATTACCACACACCTTGTAATACGTTTTGATTTTACAAGAAGTTTTCCATTAAAAGAATTATGTATGAGAATTTCTTAGTGGTTTTACTAAATCACCATTCTAAACATGCTACAAAAGCCATATATTTGAAATGGTACAATTTTTTATACATTCAGGAGACTTTCCCTTTCCAGGAGGCAAAGGATTTTTCAAGGATAGGCTGTATGTTACCTTGTTCACTTAATACTGTGATTTAGGTGAATGTTCTTAGGGTATATTTTATAAGTATGCAAACCTTTGTTTGCATGAAACATTAAAATGAGCATTAATATTGAATACAGAATACATTTGACAAAAGAACTGTGAGTAGCAAAATACAGTTTATTCTTACTTTTAATTAAATTGTGTTTTCTAGACTTTGGTGCTATATTTTAGTTTTAATGGCTAAGACTTATGATATTTTAACTGCCTTATTTAAGAGAATAATAGAACCCTTGAGATTCTTATTTGAAATATGTTGATTAAAGAAACTAGTACAGTTTGCAATGCTATCAGTTCACTTCAATCACTCAGTCATGTCCGACTCTTTGCGACCCCATAAACCACTGCATGAACCAGGCCTCCCTGTCCATCACCAACTCCCAGAGTTCACCCAAACTCATTTCCCCTGAGTTGGTGATGCCATCCAACCATCTCATCCTCTGTCGACCCCTTCTCCTCCTGCCCTCAATCTTTCCCAGCATCAGAGTCTTTTCAGATGAGTCAGCTCTTCTCGTCAGCTGGCCAAAGTATTGGAGTTTCAGCTTTAATATCAGTCCTTCCAATGATTACCCAGGGCTGATCTCCTTCAGAATGGACTGGTTGGATCTCCTTGCAGTCCAGGGACTTTCAAGAATCTTCTCCAAAACCACAATTCAAAAGCATCAGTTCTTCTGCACTCAGCTTTCTTTATAGTCTAACTCTCACATCTGTACATGATCACTGGAAAAACCATAGCTTTGCCTAGATGGACCTTTGTTGGCAAAGTAATGTCTCTGCGTTTTAATACGCTGTCTAGTTTGGTCATAACTTTCCTTTTAATTTCTTGGCTGCAATCACCATCTGCAGTGATTTTGGAGCCCAGAAAAATAATGTCAGCCACTATTTCTGCTGTTTCCTCATCTATTTGCCATGAAGTGATGCCATGATCTTATTTTTTTGAATGTTGAGCTTTAAGCCAACTTTTTCACTCTCCTCTTTCACTTTCATCAAGAAGCTCTTTAGTTCTTCTTCACTTTCTGTCATCTGCATATCTGAGATTATTGATATTTCTCCCAGCAATCTTCATTCCAGCTTGTTCTTCTTCCAGCCCAGCGTTTCTCATGATGTACTCTGCATAGAAGTTAAAGAAGCAGGGTGACAATATACAGCCTTGACCTACTCCTTTTCCTACTTGGAACCAGTCTGTTGTTCCATGTCCAGTTCTAACTGTTGCTTCCTGACCTGCATACAGATTTCTCAAGAGGCAGGTTAAGTGGTCTGGTATTCCCATCTCTTGAAGAATTTTCCATGGTTTATTGTGATCCACACAGTCAAAAGCTTTGGCATAGTCAAGAAAGCAGAAATAGATGTTTTTCTGGAACTCTCTTGCTTATTTCATGATCCAGCGGATGTTGGCAATTTGATCTCTGGTTCCTCTGCCTTTTCTAAATCCAACTTGACCATCTGGAATTTCACAGTTCACTTATTGCTGAAGCCTGGCTTGGAGAATTTTAAGCATCAGTTTACTAGCGCTTGAGATGAGTGCAATTGTGCGGTAGTTTGAGCATTCTTTGGCATTGCCTTTCTTTGGATTGGATCGAAAACTGACCTTTTCCAGTTCTGTGGCCACTGCTGAGTTTTCCAAATTTGCTGGCATATTGATGCAGCACTTTCACAGCATCATCGTCCAGGATTTGAAATAGCTCAACTAGGATTCCTTCACCTCCCCTGGGTTTTTTCGTAGTGATGCTTCCTAAGGCCCACTTGACTTTGCATTCTAGGATGTCTGGCTCTAGGTGAGTGATCACACCATTGTGATTATCTGGGTCATGAAGATCTTTTTTGTACAGTTCTTCTGTGTATTTTTGCCACCTTTTCTTAATATCTTCTTCTGTTAGGTCCCTATCATTCCTGTCCTTTATTGAGCCCATCTGTACATGAAATGTTCCCTTGGTATCTCTAATTTTCTTGAAGAGATCTCTAGTCTTTCCCATTCTATTGTTTTCCTCTATTTCTTTACATTGATCCTTGAGGAAGGCTTTCTTATCTCTCCTTTCTATTCTTTGTAATGATATAATTTTAGATATTTTACTTTTTGGCCTATGCACATGAATATTCTCTATAGAAAGGAAAATTCATAATTAGAAAAAGAGTACAAGGACTCCATTGACAGCTGAAATCCATGTTATTGGAAATAATGACAATTTAATTGTACTACTCTGTTTAATGATTCCATTTTTATTAAAAAGGGAAATTACATTTTATTCTGAGAACTTATTAAATGCTCCATAATAATAAGACTAAATAATCATAAGTAAAGAATGAGGGAACTGTTACAGCAGTGAAAGACTTAACACTTTAAAATCATGTGCGTGTTCTCTAGTTTGTTTCTTTGAATTGAGCTTAAAACTAATTATGATGAGCAATTTACCTAGCATATTTCACTTACCTAAATGATAAGAAATTCAAAATACAACAGAATTGATGTTAAATATTTTGTATGGATTAAAATTGAATTTAAAAGAACGAAAGTCTTGCTGTTTAGTAATTTCTCATGCAAAATAGTAGTTTTAATGCAGGGGGAAATTTTAAAATAAAATACTTAAACAGTGTTTCTCAACTTATTCCCTTTTCCTTTGGCTTAGCTTTAGGGCATGTGGATATATTAAAACATTTCTTAAAAAGAAATTCTGCAGTAGGTGCACAAAAGTAGCCATAACATCCATTTTAGCATAATCAAATGCAAATCTTAGCAACCATTTTCAGTGTAAACAGGCACTCAAGGTTTTTCAGCATGCTTTTAAAATTTAGTAGTTCTGAGATGTGAGCTATATATAAGAAAATTGATCTAAAATATATTTTGGACTCCTCCTTTAAGTACATGATTTTACTAGATAATTAGAAAGGAGTGCAGAAGAGTATAATTTTATACATCTAAAGTTTTTTAATGTCAGTTGCTATATTAAAAAAAAAAAAAAAATATATATATATATATATATATATATATATATATTTTAAGAACCTGTGGCTTTCCTTGTATTGTCCTTATTGCAGAAATGGATTCCATGGCTCCTTTATATCATAAGTTCTCTTCAGGTATATGTTGAAAAATACATTGGTATGCCAACTTCCTGCTCATTAATATGTACTACTATGTCTTTCCTGTTCCCCCTCCCACAGAGGGCTTTCTTTCCTATCAGAGGTGATCTCACCATAGTGTCTCTCTTAGAAGTGTACCCAAAAGCCATTATCAATCAGTAAATTAATTTGATATAAGTAATACCTGATTCTTATCCTGATGTAAGAGAATTCTCTAATCATCCTAAGCAAACTCATTGGTCCTTTGGCACACACAGAACTATATACGTATATATATATATATATATATACACACACACAATATATATGCATTGTATATATATTATATATGTATTGCATATATATACATATGTATATATATATACACATATATACACATGTGTATATATAATAGATACACACAAATGCATGCATACATATGCAAATGTATAAATATGTTTCACATATTTAAATGCATATATAATGTTTTCTAGAATCCCACAGTTAATGTTGAAGTGCATTACAAAAACGACAACATTGGAATCATGTATTAGATGGAAAATTCTCCTGATACTATTTTTAAATGGGTTTCATGTATTGATATTTATATGGATAGCTTTTAGTTCAGCACGATTTATTCCCAACCTTGTGATTTCAGTTTGATCATAACTACATAGAAAATATAGTAAATATGAACATAGAAAGAATGAGTGAAATGAGTGAAGTTGCTCAGTCGTGTCTGACTCTTTGCAGTCCCAAGGCCATAGCCTGCCAGGCTCTTCTGTCCATGGAATTTTCTAGGCAAGAATACTGGAGTGGGTTTCCATTTCCTTCTACAAAAGAAAATACAGTAATTTTGAATATAGAAAGAAGCTCAACATAATTAAATCACTTCCTTACATGAATAGTGTTTCTAAGACTTTACCAGCAATAATTCACAAAATTTAGGTTAAAGGAAGTTTTAAATTATTTTTTCCTGTTCCCCAAATTATTAATAGTTTCCTTTTATTTTATTTTACTTGTATTGAGAGTAGAAATGTATTGTTTTACAGTGAAGCCAGGTATTTATAGTATTGGCACCAGGTATGAGCCTATTGGGAATGAAGGTTTTAATTTTTCACTTTTATAGTTTAAGGGTATCATACTTTTCCTTTCAGGAAATTTTTATATTAGGAAGGATCAAAAGTGACATTTTCAGATAATCCTTATAAATTTGTACTATCCTCATCTACACTGGAGTATCACGTATCATGGGTATAAAGGCATATTTCTTGGGAATTCCAGTTACACCACATTTGAACTGGATAACCTTTTAGTCAAGTTACATCACTTTTCTCTTCCTTAGTTTTTTATCTATCAATAAATTAGGAATAATAATATCTACTTCACAGATTTGTTGCAAGAATTAAATGGCATGAACTCTGCATATACCACTTAGTTTCTGATTCATAGTAAAGGAACCGAAAATTTTAGATGATCTTATTGTATTTATCTATGTTATTGCCATTATTAGAGATGTACTAGTCCAGCTCAGCAAGATTTACTAAGAGTCTTATTACCATAATCTCATATTTAAGAGTATTCAGATACAATATAATTTAAAGCCTTTTTAAAGAGGAGTATTAATAATTTGTACCAAAACATTTTTGAGTTAATCTCCAGAAAGCCTTTCTAATTATAGAGTTTAGGGTGTTTGACCAATCTAATCCCTTGTTTCATTTTAAACTTCATAACATACGCTGTGCTAACCAAGTAAAATTGCAGTACAGCAGAGATTAGGGTTATGCACACGTTACCATTCCCTGTAAAATAGAACTGAAGATAATGGCTTCTGAAAACTAATTAGTATTGTCTGTCCTCCTCCAGGTATTGAGTGTAAAGTGATAAAGTTAACTGTCTTCAGTGCTTAAAGAAATGATGAAGACAGACATATGTGATCTCTCTCATTGACCCTAATAATCTGGCAAAATAGATTTAATCTAATTTACGGTGTGGTTGCAACTCAATCATTTCCTACCTGGAGATCACCAGGGGAAGCCTTAATTCTTGGAGAGAAAGTGACTGAAAAGAACATTTCTATATCTTACGCTCCATGAAAAACATGTAAGATTTTAAAAGCTTCAGTTGGATCTTTTCAAGTTTCTATTTTAAAAGATCTATTTTAAAATCTGTTGGTTTCTATGAATATATTTTTTGTTTTCTAACAGTTCATCAAAGACTAGATACCCATCATGATAACAAGTTGCTATTGTAGTACTGTTGGCATAATGTAAATGCTCTTTATAATTCAAATGCTAATCATGCTGAGTTTTTATTCTCTCTTCAGCTGCTTAGTCATGTCCAACAGGCCCCGCTGCCCTTCAACATTGCCTGGAGCCTGCTCAAATTTATATCCATTAGTCAGTGTTGCCATCCAACCATCTCATCCTCTGTTGTCCCCTGTTCTTGTGCCTTCAATCTTTACCAGCTTCAAGGTCTTTTCCAATGAGTCAGTTCTTTGCATCAGGTAACCAAAGTATTGGAGCTTCAGCTTGAGTATCAATCCTTTCAATTAATATTAGGGTTGATCTCCTTTAGGATTCAGTGGTTTCATCTCCTTGCAGTTCAAGGGACTCTTAAGACTCTTCTCCAGCACCATAGTACAAAAACATCAGTTCTTTGATGCTCAGTATCTTTATGGTCCAACTCCCACATCCACACATGACTACGGGAAAAACCACAGCTTTGACTAGATGGAATTTTGCTGGCCAAATACTTCTGCTTTTTAATATGCTGTCTAGATTTCTCATAACTTTGCTTCCAAGGAGCAAGTGTCTTTGCAGTTACCATCTGCAGTAATTTTGGAGCCCAAGGAAAGAAAGTCTGTCACTGTTTCAGTTGTTTCCCCATCTAATTGTCATGAAGTGATGAGACAGAATGTCATGGTCTTCAGTTTTTGAATGTTGAATTTTAAGCCAGCTTTTTCAGTCTCCTCTTTCACTTTCATCAAGAGCCTCTTTAGTTCCTCTTCACTTTCTACCATAAGGGTGGTGTCTTCTCCATATCTAAGGTTATTGATATTTTGCCCCACAATCTTGATTCCAGTCTATGTTTCATCCAGCCTAGCATTTCACATGATGTACTCTGAGTATAAGTTAAATAAGCAAGGAGACAATATACAACCTTGACGTACTCCTTTCGCAATTATGAACCAGTCTGTTCTATTTCTGATTCTAACTGTTGCATCTTTACCTGCATACAGGTTTCTCAGGAGGTGGTAAGGTGGTTTGGTATTCTCATCTCTTGAAGAATTTTCCACAGTTTGTTGTGATCCACAGTCTAAGACTATAGCATAGTCAATGAAGCAGAAGTACATGGTTTTTGGAATTCTCTTGCTTTTTCTGTGACCCAATGGATGTTGGCAATTTGATCTCTGGTTCCTCTGCCTTTTCTAAATCCAGCTTGAACATCAGGAAATTCTTAGTTCACGTACTGTTAGAGTCTAGCTTGGAGAATTTTGAACATTACTTTGCTAGCATGTGAAATAAGTGCAATTGTGCGGTAGTTTGAATAATCTTGTCATTGTCTTTCTTTGAGACTGGAATGAAAACTGACCTTTTCCAGTCCTGTCACTGCTGCTGAGTTTTTCAAATTTGCTGGCATATTGAGTGCACTACTTTTTCAGCATTATCTTTTAGGATTTGAAATAGCTTAGTGGAATTCTATCACCTCCTCTAGCTTTGTTTGCTGTAATACTTCTTAAGGCTCACTTGACTTTTCACTCCAAGATGTCTGTCTGTAGGTGAGTGATCACATCATAGTGGTTATCTGGGTCATTAAGATCTTTTTGTATAGTTCTGTGTATTCTTGTCACCTCTTCTTAATATTTTCTGCTTCTGTTAGGTCCTTACTATTTCTGTCCTTTATTGTGCCCATCTTTGCATGAAATGGTATTTCTAATTTTCTTGAAGAGTTCTTTGAGTATAGACTAGCAATGATATATCAACAAATGAAATTCAACATATTTTTCTCAGGTGTCTACTATGAAGCACTGCTATGAGGTAGTATGAAGTTTTAGAGACAAATAATTCACATCCTCTTCCTCCCAAAATCTGGTTTGGAAAGTTTATTTCATCTTTACAGGAACATTTTCATCAATTTATAAGCCTGCTGTTACAATTCCTATCAATTATCAATATAAACAGCAAAATGCTCTCTTGACCCATGACTGCATATTTCTCTGCACTCAGGGGCAATAAAACTCATTAATCCAAAGAAATATATATATATACATTTTATTTCCAATTCTTCTCCTTCTATTTTTCTTGAGTGAAACCCAATTAAGGTTTGGCTCAAAATAATAACACTTGATATAATAATAATAATATCAAGATCCCTAAGAATTCTCACATTCTAAAATCAATTGTCAGCTGGTTCATTTCAGTTCCAATAAAATCTATATTCATTTATTGAAGTCTTGTTAATACTTCAAAGAAAAGAATATGCTCAAATGTGCCAAATGATATGACTTAAGCTTATGATTTTATTTTCCCAGAAAAGAGGAATGTATCTCTCTCAATTAATGAAAGAGTCCTTTATGTCAATATAATTGCACTAAATTATTTCCTATGAAACTGCTTTTTATAAATAGTCATTTGGACCCTTTTTCCACCAGTTAGCTGAACATTGGTCCCTAAACCAGTTATTTGCAAAGGCATGTAATGCTGTCAGTTCACCAAATCTTTTTTTGGAAATATGAAAATAGTCTTTTTTTCCAGATTCATGAACCATAAAGTATATGGTTAAACAGTTGATCAAAAATAAGATTCCATTAGGAAGAAGAAGGGCTTCCCTGGTGGCTCAGACAGTAAAAAAAATCTGCCTGTAACGTGGGAAATAGAGGAATAAAGGGAATGGATAGTATGATGTGGTCACCACAGATGCATTTTCTCTTTTTGGTGATTTTATATCTTTTTTTCTGATTTTATCACATACAAGCATATCAAATCTTGGTGAAGTGAAGTGAAAATGTTAGTTGCTCAGTCATGTTCAACTCTATGTGACTCCATGGACTATACAGCCCACCAGGCTCCTCTGTCCATGAAATCCTCCAGACAAGAATGGATAGCCATTACCTATTCCAGCGGATCTTCCTGACCCAGAGATCAAATCCAGGTCTCCTGCTTTGTTGGCAGACTCTTTACTATCTGAGCCACCAGGGAAGCCTGTTTATTACAGTACTTTACTTGCATTTTTATTATTAATTAGTTCATTTTTTGGTCTTTATTTTATGATACAATTTTACCAACTACACAGTTTTCTTCTGGATATGATATTATTCTGGCCTCAGTTTGCCTTATTTCTACTCCAGACATTAAACCAGTAATTTATTTTTCATTCAAGCAATCATTAAGCACTGACTTCTTTTACCTAGTACCCTCAAAAGCCAAATATGTAAGCTAGAACTTGCCCAGTGCCTCATTTCAGTAATTTTTTCCTGCTGTCCCTTGCTAAATAATCTCACAGCATCCTGTGTATATTCATAACACAGTTTTCATGCTGATGGTTATTCATGTTTAATGGCTTTCCCACTGGTCACCAAGCATAGTGCCTGTGACTTCTTACCTCTCTATCATTCATACCAACTTGTATTAGTTTCCTAGGGCTCTTGTAATAAATGATCACAAACTGGGTGGCAGAAAGCAATAGAAGTTCAATAACTTACACTTCTGGAGCTTAGAAGTCCAACATCAAGGTGTATGCTGTCTCTGAAAGATACAAAGAACACATAGCTGATCTTCTTATTGATTCTGGTGGTTTCCTTGGTATTTCTTGACTTGTTAGATGAATTACTTCAGTTTCTGCCTTTCTTTGGGGCTTCCCTGTGGCTCAGAAGGTAAAGAATCTGCCTGCAAAGAGGAGACTTGGGTTCGATCTCTGGGTCAGGAAAATCCCCTGGAGAAGGACATGACAACTCACTCCAGTATTCTTGCCTGGAAAATCCCATGGACAGAGGAGCCTAGTGGGCTACAGTCCGTAGGGTCACAAAGAGTTGGACACAACTGAATGACTCAGACACACTGCCTCTGTCATCACGTGGTATTTTCCTCATATGTCCTTGTCTCCAAATATCTCTCTTGCTATAGGAATGCCAACCACTGGAATCATAATAATCCATTTGAACCTCATTTCCAAAACTCTTTTTCAAAATAAGGTCGCATTCATGGGTACCAGAGGTTAAGATCTGGATATATATTCTTAGGACACATTATTCAATCCAGCACCCTATAGTATCTGGAACATAAGAGGAGCTTAGAAAATGATATTGACTATAAACTGAATGACTTTTTATTCCTATGGATATCAAAATACATTCCATATAACTGGAAATAATCTAATAAATGAATATAATGTGCTATGCATTTTAATAACAACTCACATGGAGAAGAGATTCCTTCATGATTTATGCTATGTCTATTCCATCTCTATTTGTACTTGTATTATGAAGGAACATTTGTACTGGAGAATGGTTTATTTTTACTAGTCAACTCTTGGTATTTATGTACATACTTAAATATGTTCATATAATTAATGTACATTCATATATGTGTAAACAGATTTTTTTTAAAGTTCTACTCTGAACTTTAAGTTCAGAATTGACTTAGTGAAGTAAAGGCCAAAGCAAGAACTCTAGTCTGCTGCCTTTTTCTAAGTGAGAGTTGGTGAGTTAGACCAAATTAATAGTCTTGAATTTGGTGAGAACTGGACAGTTCATGCATTCGTGTAAGATATTGATACATTTGGAGGTAAAATGAGAAAGAGAATTGCCAAAGATGGCTCTGGATGCTTTAAGTAAGAGCAATGATGAAGGCATTTACCTCGAAAAGGAGGAATTTAAAATAATATTTTTGGTGGCAGAAAATCAAGATTTTAATTTTTCGCTTATTGAGTTTAAGATTTGTGAGACTTTCCAGTAGAGATAATCAGAAGACACTTAGATATTGCAGCATAAAATCCAGCAAAGAAATGCAAGCTAATGACAAACTTGTAAGTCATCATTATAAAGATGGCATTTTAAGGCCATGGTGCTAGATAAGGTCATCAGAAAGGTTAATGTCAACAGAGCAAAAAAGAGGTCAAGACCAGCCTTGTATCACATCAGTGCTTAGGACCAGCGAGATGAGGATAAGTAAAAAAATAAGACTGAGAAAAAATAGTCAGTAAAATGAAATAGAGGGTATGGCATCCTACAATGCAGGTTCATTCTAAGCAAGCCTGATCTCTTTAAGAATTTTCATATAATTTGCTACTGTTTTTTGAAGACTTTTGTAACTATATTCAGTCTGTTATCTTTGGGTTTTTGTGGTATTTTTCCTGGTTTTGATATCACCTCGATAGTAGTCTTGTAGAATTAATCTGGAAGTGGTCCTCCTCTTCAAATTTTCAGAATAATTTAAGAGTAAGTATTAACTCTTCTTTATATGTTTGGTAGAATTCCACTGTCTGGTCCTGGACTTTTGTTTGTGGGTATTATGTTATATAAAAATATTGATTCAATATGTTGTATACTTGAAACTAATATAATATTATAAATCAACTATACTTTAATTAAAAAAGAAAAAGGAATTATCATACATCTCAAATTACAGACCTGTCCTCATTTTTAACAAAGAATGATAGCTTCTCATTTTCATTTCCTTTCCTAAATTTTAGTATCCAGAATTAAACAGTGTTCAAAATTCACTTTGACAGTGCAGAGTATAGTGAGGTTATCAATTCCCATGATAAGAACTCTATAACTCTTTAATACTACCTAGGATTAAATTAGCTTCTGCTAGTTTGTCATATTATTTACTTTGATTAACTGAAAATTCCTAGCTCTTTGGCAGATGAACTGTTTTCAAGCCAAGGTTCCTCCATTTGTTAATTTTTACTATTGATTTCTAGAAATTATATCCAGAAACTTGCATTTATCCTTATTAAATATCATCATTTGGTTTTAGCCAACTTTGCCTTTCAAATGACTCCTCATTCTTGATTCATCAATCAAATAAAATAGTTATCATTTAACTAGATGTCATATCCAAATTGTCTTCCCAGGTGGTACAGTGGTAAAGACTCTGCCTGTCAATGCAAGTGACACAAGAGACACAGTTTCCATCCCTGGGTCAGGAAGATCCTCTTTAGTAGGCAATGGCACCCTACTCTAGTATTCTTGCCTGGAAAGTGCATGGACAGAGGACCCTTGTGGGCTATAGTCTATGGGGGCTACAAAGAGTCAGACATGACTGAGCAAGCATACAAACACACACACACACATCCAGATTTAGTGACGATGCATTATTTTCTTCTCTACTTCACTGATAACAATGATCAGAAGAGAAGAAGTCTAAGGCTATTAGTAACCATGATACAGAAAAAATACTAATTTTTCATGCCACTGTTGAGAAGTGATATTTCTTAATGATGGTACTGGTATTTGCAAAGCATTTATAAAATCAAAATAATAAGTCCAAATTTTATTCTTTCTTTAAGAAATAAGAATGTTTATGATGGCATGAATAAGAAAAATAAAGATCTAATAAAATCACTTCCTCCATGTAGCATAGTTAAGAAATAGCTAGCCATTATTGGCTGATGTGAGTTGTATGCTGCTTACTTAGATGGTCATTTAATCCTTAGTGAAACTCTAGACCAGGGGCTTCCTTGATGGCTCAGCAGGTAAAAATTCCACCTGAATTGCAGGAGACACAGGAGACTGTATTCAATCCCTGGGTTGGGAAGATTCCTTGGTGGAGGATATGGCAACCCACTTCTATATTCTTCCTGGAAAATCCCATCTGTAGAGGAGCTTGGTGGGCTACAGTGCTTGGGGTCACAAAGAGTCCCATACTACTGAAGTGACTAAGCACGCACACATGAAGGTCTAGGCTAGATACTATGAACATCTTCATGTTACAGAAGAGGAAGCTTGAGATTTAGACAAGCCAGTATTATAACTCTCCAAAGTTATCAATGCTCAGAATGTGGAGTTCATGTACCACCCAGGTATCCAACTCCAGAGCTCCAGTGCTAATCCAGTGAGCCATTTTACAGCCATACAAATCAGTCTTTCTAAAGGGATCACTGTAAAATTGAAACTGTAAGGAATGTCTTCTCAGATATAATTACTGTAAATATTTTCAACTATTATCACATGTTGAATATATATCTTTATTTAGACATTAAAAAATAATTCTTGCTATAGAATTGATTTTAAAATATTTTTTTCATTACTGGAAAACATACCTTGAATACATTCCCATGCCAAAGAATATAGAACTATATCATTTGCTGTAATAGTGCATAACTTGTACTGATTTCAGTGTTGGCCATCTGGTGATGTCCATGTGGAGAGTCTTCTCTTGTGTTGCTGGAAGAGGATTTTTGCTATGACCAGTGTGTTCTCTTGGCAAAACTCTATTAGGCTTTGCCCTGCTTCATTCGGTACTCCAAGGCCAAAGTTGCCTGTTACGCCAGGTGCTTCTTGACTTCTGGTTTTGCATTCCAGTCCCCTGTAATGAAAAGGATATCTTTTTTGGGTGTTAGTTCTAGAAGGTCTTGTGGGTCTTTGTAGAACTGTTCAGCTTCTTCAGCATTACTGGTCGGGGATTACTGGACTTGGATTACTGTGATACTGAATAATGCCTTGGAAACTAACAGGGATCAATCTGTCATTTTTGAGATTGCATCCAAGCACTGCATTTTGGACTCTTTTGTTGACTATGATGGCTACTCCATTTCTTCTAAGGGATTCTTGCCCATAGTAGCAGATATAATGATCATCAGTTAAATTCACCCATTCTAGCGATTGTAGTTCGCTGATTCCTAAAGACTCTACATATGGACATCAACAAATGGTCAACACCAAAATCTGATTGATTGTATTCTTTGCAGCCAAAGATGGAGAAGCTCTATACAGTCAGCAAATAGAAGACTGGGCGCTGACTGTGGCTCAGATCATGAACTCCTTATTGCCAATATCAGACTTAAATTGAAGAAAGTAGGGAATGGCACCCCACCCCAGTACTCTTGCCTGGAAAATCCCATGGATGGAGGAGACTGGTAGGCTGCAGTCCATGGGGTTGCTAAGAGTCAGACATGACTGAGCGACTTCACTTTCACTTTTGACTTTCACGCACTGGAGAAGGAAATGGCAACCCACTCCAGTGTTCTTGCCTGGAGAATCCCAGGGTGGGGGATCCTGGTGGGCTGCCATCTATGGGGTTGCACAGAGTCGGACATGACTGAAGTGACTTAGCAGCAGCAGGGAAAACCACTAGACCATTCAAGTATGATCTAAATCAAATCCCTTATGATTATACAGTAGAAGTAAGAAATAGAATTAAGGGATTTGATCTGATAGAATGCCTGAAGAACTGTGCACAGAAGTTAATGATATTGTACAGGAGACAGGGATCAAGACCAACCCCAAGAAAAAGAAATGCAAAAAAGCAAAATGGCTGTCTGAGGAGGCCTTACAAATAGCTGTGAAAAGAAGAGAAGTGAAAAGCAAAGGAGAAAAGAAAAGATACACCCATTTGAATGCAGAGTTTCAAAGAATAGCAAGGAGATATAAAAAAGCCTTCCTCAGTAATCAGTGCAAAGAAATAGAGGAAAACAATAGAATGGAAAAGACTAGAGATCTCTTCAAGAAAATTAGAGATACCAAGGGAAACTTTCATGCAAAGATGGGCTCGATAAAGACAAAAATTGTATGGACCTAACAGAAGCAGAAGATATTATGAAAAGGTGGCAAGAATGCACAGAAAAAAACTATACAAAAAATGATCTTCATGATACAGATAATCAGAATGGTATGATAACTCACTAGAGCCAGACATCTTGGAATGCAAAGTGGAGTGGGCCTAAGGAAGCATCACTATAACCAAAGCTAGTGGAGGTGATAGAATCCCAGTTGAGTTATTTCAAATCCTGAAAGATGATGCTGTGAAAGTGCTTCACTCAATATACCAGCAAATTTGGAAAACTCAGCAGTGACCACAGGACTGTAAAGGGTCAGTTTTCATTCCAATCCCAAAGAAAGGCAATGCCAAAGAATAATCAAACTACTGCACAATTGCACTCATCTCACACACTAGTAAAGTAATGCTCAAAATTCTCCAAGCCAGGCTTCAGCAATATGTGAACCGTGAACTTCCAAATGTTCAAGACAGATTTAGAAAAGGCAGAGGTACCAGAGATCAAATTGCCAACATCCATTGGATCATAGAAAAAACAAGACAGTTCCAGAAAAACATCTACTTCTGCTTTAGTGACTATGCCAAAGCCTTTGACTTGTTTATCACAACAAACTGTGGAAAATTCTTAAAGAGATGGGAATACAGGCCACCTGACCTGCCTGTTGAGAAATAAGTATGCAGGTCAAGAAGCAATGACTAGAACTGGACATGGAACAACAGACTGGTTCCAAATTGGTAAAAGAGTACATCAAGGCTGTATATTGTCAGCCTGTTCATTTAACTTATATGCAGAGAACGTCATGAGAAACACTGGGCTGGATGAACCACAAGCTGGAATCAAGATTGCCAGGAGAAATATAAATAACCTCAGATATACAGATGACACCACCCTTATGGCAGAAAGTGAAGAAGAGCTAAAGAGCCTCTTGATGAAAGTGAAACAGGAGAGTGGAAAAAGTTGGCTTAAAACTCAACATTCAGAAAGCTAAGATCATGGCATCTGGTTCCATCACTTCATGGCAAATAGATGGAGAAACAGTGGAAACAGTGGCAGACTATTTTATTGGGCTCCAAATCACTGCAGATGGTGATTGCAGCCGTGAATTTAAAAGACGCTTACTTCTTGGAAAAACAGTTATGGCCAACCTAACAGCAAATTAAAAAGCAGAGACATTACTTTGCCAACAAAGTTCTGTCTAGTCCAGACTATGTTTGTTCCAGTAGTTATGTATGGATGTGAGAGTTGGACTATACAGAAAGCTGAGCACTGAAGAATTAATGCTTTTGAACAGTGGTGTTGGAGAGTTCTTAGAGTCTCTTAAGAGTCCCTTGGACTACAAGGAGATTCATCCAGTCTATCCTAAAGGAAATCAGTCCTGAATATTCACTGGGAGGAGTGATGCTAAAGCTGAAACTCCAATACTTTGGCCACCTGATGCAAAGACCTGAATCATTTGAAAAGACCCTGATTCTGGGAAAGATTGAAGGTGGGAGGAGAAGGGGATGACAGAAGATGAGATGACTGGATGGCATCACCAACTCAATGGACATGAGTTTGAGTAAACTCCTGGAGTTGGTGATGGACAGGGAGGCTTGGTATGTGCAAATTGTCTCATTATTTTTGTAGACTAAGTCCCTGAAGGTGAACTTTGGGGAATATAAAATATTTATGTTAAAATCAAACAATATTTGGTATATATGTGAAATTTTTCTCCAGAAATATTTTACTAGAGTCCATTAAATCTTTACAGTGGGGAAACACATTCAATTACATTGATATAGATCAGAGTTTTCAGTTTTCATTACTTAAAATAAGAAATGACATTTAATGCTTGATTTTCCTAGAACTGATTTGTAATTCATTTGTCCCTGCATTTCTTTTTGCAAAAATTAAGCTTTCTATTTCATGTAAAACTTAAAGCCTCAGTCTTCTATTTTGTAATATCTGATTTTCACGGCCACTTTTATGTGACCCTCTTCTGATAGCATAAAAATAAAAATTCTAGTAAAAAGAAAGCAATACTAAAGCAATGCAAAGGAATTTGAGGTCAAGAGCATTTCGTCAATAATGTGGAATGATATGATCTTTTCCCATACTGATGTGGTGACTACTTTAGAGCTGACTACTTGTGTTTCAAGAGTCTCTGACCTCTGCACTCCCATAAGCCAGTAAAGATGCTACTAATAATACTTTTTGACCCTCCCACAAAGAGAATTCTAGAATTGAGTATATGAGAACCAAGAGTTTAATTTATCAGAAAGTTAGAGGCAGTCAAACAAGTCCTGAATCACAGTGTATCAGTTTAAAGGGAAGAGCAGGTATGATGCTAAGCATAAGCTAACATTTCACTATTAACCTAAAGGAAATTTATAGCTTTGTAAATTTATGCTTAACTCAATCATCTTTGTTTTCCCACATATGGAAGAGTAGTTATATACAAATGTTTTTCATTATCTGAGAATTATATATTGATCAAAAATGACATACTCATATTTTTGTTACTCGGTGATGTCAATGATTAATATTGTACTTCCTTCTCTGTCAGATAAACCTCCCTTTGAATATTGTTTAATTATCAGTACACAAATATTTTAAACATTTTCTGTGTGAAATGTATACTTTTACTCCAAATATCACAATCATACTTTTCCAGAAAAATGAATTTCTTTATCCTCATAGTAACAATGATTGTATGTTGAAATTCCAGTTGTAATTGCAGTTCTTCCTGGAGCCTTGGAGTTACTAAGTAACAGAGGACCTTAGTCTTAGGTTTTGTATTATTTTTATCTTACAAAATATATAAGAGAAGCAATGACAATACAGTTTTCTTTTTAGGAAATATAATTTTGTTTGGAAAATTAATATGTAATGGAAATGCATTAAAGTGTAGTGACCAAGTTAAAACAAAGATTCTGGATATTGGTATCTGAGATTTGAGTCTTAGCCCCATTATTTGCTGTGTGATGTTACTTAATTTTTCTGTGCTTCAGTTTCCTCATTTGCATAATTTGGATAACTATAACTACTTCATGAGCTTATTGTAATGATTGAATGAATTCATACATGAAAAATAGTTATAACAACTTACACCTAGTTCAGTTCAGTTCAGTCATGCAGTCGTGTCCGACTCTCTGCGACCCCATGAATCGCAGCACGCCAGGCCTCCCTGTCCACCACCAACTCCCGGAGTTCACTCAGACTCACGTCCATTGAGTCTGTGATGCCATCCAGCCATCTCATCCTCGGTCGTCCCTTTCTCCTCCTGCCCCCAATCCCTCCCAGCATCAGGGTCTTTTCCAATGAGTCAACTCTTCGCATAAGGTGCCCAAAGTACTGGAGCTTCAGTTTTAGCATCATTCCTTCCAAAGAAATCCCAGGGTTGATCTCCTTCAGAATGGACTGGTTGGATCTCCTTGCAGTCCAAGGGACTCTCAAGAGTCTTCTCCAACACCACAGTTCAAAAGCATCAATTCTTCTGCGCTCAGCCTTCTTCACAGTCCAACTCT
>SJXQ01010296.1:142598-213976 GCA_006408695.1 Aepyceros melampus
TTCCCTTGGTATCTCTAATTTTCTTGAAGAGATCTCTAGTCTTTCCCATTCTGTTCTTTTCCTCTATTTCTTTACATTGATTGCTGAAGAAGGCTTTCTTATCTCTTCTTGCTATTCTTTGGAACTCTGCATTCAGATGCTTATATCTTTCCTTTTCTCCTTTGCTTTTTGCTTCTCTTCTTTTCACAGCTATTTGTAAGGCCTCCCCAGACAGCCATTTTGCCTTTTTGCATTTCTTTTCCATGGGGATGGTCTTGATCCCTATCTCCTGTACAATGTCACGAACCTCATTACACCTAGTAATAAATTAATAATTCATAGTATTATTTTATTAATCTATATAATTTAGGAGAGTTTAGTGATTACCTGTAAGAAGGAACCATAGTTAATATCTATTTATTAACAATTTAAGAAGTACCTCTTCACAAATATTAGGTATCACATTATCCTTTGAACTCAGTATTCTTATTTTCACAATACAGAAATCAAGGGAAATAAAGTTTGGAAATTGTGAGTAATTTTTTCATGCTAAGTATATGTATAATGGAAGAGCTAGGGCATGTTCCCAAGGCTATATGATTTAAATTTATTTCAGTGTTCATGCTTTATTTTCCTCAATAACAAAACAGTGATTTACTCTCTAATACTATAAAATATATACTAACATTGCTAACAGATACAAATCTCACATAATTGATACAAAGTTCATTTTTCTCTAGAAATTGGTAGGGAGTCAGAGAAAACATTTAGAACTTACTAGCAATGGCACCCCATTCCAGTGCTCTTGCCTGGAGAGTCCCATGGACAGAGGAGCCTGGTGGGTTGCAGTCCACGGGGTCGCAAGGAGTCAGACATGACTGAGCAACTTCACTTTCATTTTTCATTTTCATGCATTGGAGAAGGAAATGGCAACCCACTACAGTGTTCTTGCCTGGAGAAACCAGGGAAGAGAAAACGGGGGAGCCTGATGGGCTTCTGTCTATGGGGTCGCACAGAATTGGACATGACTGAAGCGACAGCAGCAGCAGCAGCTTATCTAAGAGGTTTATAGTTCAAAGGTAATTGCAATTTTATAAGAAATATATAATGTCACAACTTAATCACAATATTTTCTTCCTTCTCAGTGTGCTCATAATTATAAATGCTATATTAGTGCAATCCTAAATTAGGAAATAATGTCTTCAATTAATCAGAAGTCAGGTTTTACTGTTATTTTTACACTTAACAAGAAACTGAGACTCTCCTGAATCTCATGGCCTACTAAAAATATAAAAACAAAACAAAACGAAACCACCAAGGGAATTACTTTGTGAAGGGCCTCATACAAAGCACCCAGTTAGATATTTTCCTGGTCAAAATGAGATGAATAGGGGAAAAAAATGGGATCCATCCCAGGGATGGATGCATGCCAGTCTACTAATTTCAAGAGCCTCCTTTCATTTCCCTGTTCCACCTGCACCACTGAGAAGACACAAATCAATACTGTATCTATTCTGAGCTGTCAGTTTGCCAAATCCAAGTGATGAAAGCACTTGAGGAAATTCAGAATGAGGCTGGGTCCACACGACTACAGTGAATTGGAATGGCTGCAGTATTCACTCTGCCTGGATTAGGTTGGGGTGACTCACTGATACAGCTTGAACCTCAAGATCCAGAATGAGACACATGCATTTGGACTTCACAAACTGGACAGACATGCTGGAACTGTTCTGTGGCCAAGTCAGTGGCTGTTGATTTTGTCAAAGGAAATATATAATACTAGGACATTTTTAATATGTGAAAGTCAGTGAAATTCATTAGAAGGGCTTTTGAACTGTTAAATAAAGGACAACTTTGAAGGGCATATTTTAAAAGGACAAAAAAAATTGAATAAACATGTACTTGGCTTCAGCATTTGCCAAAAGTAGGCTGTTCTTTTCTCAGAAAGATTTTTTAAAAAAAGTTAGTGCCACATTCCCTGCTTTTTTCAGTAAATAAATCCTGGCTCAGGGCAATCTTTTGCAGAAATGTGTAGTTAGTTTTTAAACATATTACACTACTAAGCTGAAGTATGAGTTATTAGGACTCCTGAAGTGAGTACACATTTCACATTTTCTCAGTGGTTGAATATGCCCTGGGAACCCAAAACAATGTTTTCATTGATGATGGTGTATTGGGAGGGAGAATGTAAATCCCAGTTTGTGGACAGGGAAAGATGTGACAGGATTCCTAAATACAAAGCAATTAGGAAAATTTGGGAGGATTGAAAATTTTAGAAACAACTCAAGATTTTTTAGAAGTATGTACATGCATCTCTTTTTTTCTTCTTTTTGATTTAAATTTTTGTCAATACAAAGGGTAAATGAAACTGGAAAGTTCATTGTAAGACAATTATAAGGCTTCCTGAAGTGTGAAATATTTTAAAACCAAACAGTTCATATTAAAAGAGAAAATGTGTTGTCACACATTTTCTCTGCAAGGTGTAAATGGTCTTGGGCAATACCTGTATGTATGTTTTGTATATGAACACATAAGTTTCTGTCACTTATGATTTATCTCTTCCTTTGTATTTTCAAATTTGCACACCATAAGCTTTATCCCTTTGTATAGAACTTTTTAACATGAAAATTTCCACATAAAATCTGAAGAAGTTAATTTCCACATATTATCTGTAAGGAAATGAAAAGAATATTGAAATTGTCTTGGAAATAAGTACAATCCATATGCCTAGGAACCTATAAGATATCAGTGTGTGTTGAATTAAATTGGGTTGGAAGATGAATGAGAATTAGCTGATGGGTTTAATGAAAAATATGTAATTCACTGCCACTCATTTCCATTATTATTATTTGATATTTAATGGCTCTCTGATTGAAGGTTATGAATATTTTCATATAACTGAGGCTAAATGGGAAGGTGGTTAAAAAGAAAAGTCAAGGTCATTGGTATACATGTACCTGACCAGTTAAAATTTTAAAGATCCAATAAACTTAGAGCTTTTTTTCTGGTTTTTAGTTACTCAGTTGTGTCTGATTCTTTTGTGACCCCTTGGACTGCAGCTCACGAGGTTCCTCTGTCCATGGAATTCTCCAGGTAAGAATCTGGAGTGGGTTACCATTTTCTTCTCCAGGGGATCTACCTGATCCAGGGATTGAACCTACATTTCCTCCACTGCCAGGTGGATTTTTTTTTTTTTACAGCTGAGTCTCCAGGAAAGCAAAATTTTAGAGTTCTAGTGAAGTTACAGATATTAATACTTAAAAACAGAAATAAGATAGAAATGCATGCTTATGTTATTTTTTCATCTTTATTTCCCTTTAAATTAGTTAATGATAGTCATGTCCTACAATAAAAATAATACGAGTTTTGTTTCTGAAGCTCAGGGCTGGCTTGGCCCATAATTGAAATTAATGGTTTGTGGTCCTCAAAAGCTTGTACTGATACAGGTGCTGAGAAGGTTGTGTGTGTCATCAGTGTGTTTTTGGTGGAGGAAAAGGTTAAGGAAACAAAGTATTGCCAAAAGGAGAAGCTAGGACCAACACACAAAGTTTTTTTTAAATAGTATATTTAAGTGAACAGATAATGGAAGAAATATAAAGCTGCTTTTATAATGCGAGCATAGCTGGGCAAGCCACCTGACTTAGGCAGGACTTGAGACGTGAACCCCAGTCATGACTCTGCACTTACCAGTGAAGCCCTGAACAGATCATCAGATATGTTTGAAGTTCATACTTCTCATTAATTAAAAAAATGGGGATAATTAAATTTACTATCCTAACTTCATAGATTTATAATATTATAATGAGAAAAATTAAAGATTTATTTTTATAAGAGAGGATGATAGAAATAAGTCTAGACTTTAAGGCCGTGCCTCTTTATTTATTAATTATGTAAACTTGAGTGAGTTATTGGTTTTTTCCTATGATGGTAGGTTTTCTTGTCTGTAAAGTAGGTAAACCATAAGCAACAACTCCCTTTAGGGGTTGTCAGAATCATTGCAATGGTGAAACTACAGACTCTGAAGTTCATCATATTTCTAGATTTACATGTATTATTACTTGATAACTTTCCTTCTTAATTCACATTCAGAATTGATCGAATGCTTCTCGTGTAAATGTTTTCTGCCTTGAATCTCTGCTCTGGTACATCTTTTCCTTTGAAACTGAAATATCTTTCTAAGAAATATTATCCAGTCCCATCCATAGAGTTAAATACAAGTATTTACTAATATAAACATCAAATAGGTTTCTTCAGTTGAGATCTCTCTTTAGAAGGCCATCCTGATTCTAGTAATGGTCTACTTTGTTGACATTTTCTTTTAGATATTAAATGCCTGGCTCAAAATTAATATGTTGAAAATAGAACTCTTAATATGTTTCCAACAATTCTACCTCCTCCCCTTTATCATCAGTCAGCTGCTTGCTGAGTTTTAAAACCTATGGATTATTCCCAATACCCTCCTTCCCCTCATTAGCCATATTCCGTCCATTAACAAACACTTTTAGATCTCTAAAACATCCATTTAGCTCCATCCCATATCTCAGCCTGAGTCTGGGATATCACATTATTTGACTGGACTATTGTTACAGGCATGCCAACTCAGGGATCTTGAAACCCCGGACATAGAATTTTAACTTTATTTTTAAAATGATGATCATCTATCGGAGGACATTAGGTGATAAATGAGTTGAGAGTTTCTTTTAAATATGACTTAGAGTTTTATTGTTACCTTACCCTTTTTTAGTTATGGAGAAATAAATATAATATAAATAAAATTTGCTATTTTAACAATGTTAAAGTATAAAACCCAGTGGCATTAATTAAATTTACAATGCTGTACAACCTTCTCCACTACTACCTGGTTTGAAAACATTTACTCAATTCAAACAGAAACTGTACCCATTAAGCAATAATACCCACTTCCATCTCCCTCCCAGGCTGTGGCAACTTCTAATACACTTTCATCTCTGTTAAGTGTGTCTTTGTTAGAGCATTCATATATACACTTTTGTATGTATTTTTCTTTTTGTGTCTGACTTATTGCACTCAGCATACTGTTTTTAAGGTTTACTCATGTTGCAACTTGTAGCAAAACTTCATGCTTTTGTAAGGATGAAAAATATGTTATATGTATATACCACATTTGTTTATCTCTTCATCTGTTGATGGATACTTGGGTTGTTTTCATCTTTCGTGCATAATGTTTTAATATACGTTGGTGTACAATCATCTGTTTGAGTTCCTGTTTCCAATGTTTTAGCTATATAGGAGTTGAATTGCTGGATCATATGGTAAATTTATGTATACAGTTTTGAGGAACTGCTAAGCCCTCTTCTATAGCAGTTGCAATATTTTGCATTTCCACCAGCAATGCACAAGTGTTCCAGTTTCTCTGCATCTTGGTAACCCTTCCTTCTTTCTTTCCTTTCGTCCTTTATGCTTTCCCTCCCTTCTCTTTCCTTTTCTCTTTTTTTTTTTTTCATTATAACCATCCTAATATTGATTTGTGCTTTGGTTTACATTCCCAAGTGAGTAATGCTTTTGAGCATTGCTTAGTCTGCTTATTGGCTATTTTATAAATCCTCTTTGAAGAAATGTCTATTCATATCCTTGGCCCATTTAAAAATTAAGTTGTTTTTCATTACGCTGTTGAGTTGTAAACCTATTTTTTTTTAACTATAAAACCCTTTTCAGACTTATGATTGGCAAACATGTTTTCCTATTTATTTTTTTTGTTTGTTTTTTACTCCCTTGATAGCTTTCTTATATCCACACGTTTTTAGTTTTGGTGAAGTCTAACATATCTATTTTTTGTTGTTTTTGCTCTGCTTTGGAGTCACATTTAAGAAACCGTTGCCAAGGCCAGGACCATGCAGATTTGCGTCTGTTTTCTTCCAAGAATTTTGTGGTGTTAGGTCTACTTTTTTGATCTTTGATCCATTTCTAATTAATTTATGAATCTGGTGTATATAAGATAGCTACAGCATCTCTCTTTTGCATGAAGATACACAGTTTCCCAAGCATTGATACTGTACTTTTCCACTGAATGGTCTTGGCATCGGTGTCAAAATTTAATAGAACATAGTTGTGAGACCTTTCCCCTAGGCTCTAAGTGTTATTCCATGGGTCTATACATCTGTTCCATGTACTATTTTAATTATTGTGGCTTGTGGTAAATTTTAAAATCAGGAAGTGTAAGACTTCAACTCCATTGTTCTTTTTTAAGATTGCTTTGGTTATTCAGCTCTCCTGAGATTTCATATGAATTTAAAATGGACGTTTACATTTCATCAAATATGCTGTTGAAATTTTGATGGAGATGTATTGAATCTCTAAACTGCTCTGCATAATATTCTCATCTTACAATATTAAGTCTTCCATGGGGTGTCTTTCCATTTGTTAGGTCTTCTTTAATTTCTTTAAAAATGTTTTGTATTTTTCGGTGTACAAATCTTATACCTCCTTGGCTAAATTTATTTCTAAGAAATTTTATTCCTTTTAGTATTACTGTAAATAGAATTGTTCTTTTAATATAGTTTTTGGCTTACTCATTGCTAGTGGTTAGATATGCAACTAATTTTTGCCTGTTAATTTTGAGTTCTGTACTTTACTGAGTTTGTTTACTAGCTTCATGGGTTTATGTGTGTATGTATGTATTCATTAGACTTTTATCTATGTAAGATTATTTTATCTGCAAATAGATAAAATACTTCTTATTTCTAGTTTGAACATCATTTATTAACTTTTCAAGATCCAGTACCCTGGCTAGAAACTCCAACGCTGTGTTATACAGAAATGAAGATTGGCATCCTTGACTTGTACCTGATCTTAGGGAAAAAAGCTCTCCATCTTTCACTGTTTAGAATTTTTTAATGTTAATTTGATTTTTTAAAGACTTACTTTTATTGCTGTCTGGAGAATAGACTGCAGGAGTAGAACAGGTGTACTAGTTAGAAAGCTTTTGTAACCTTTGTTGATATAATGGTTTGAAAGCTGAAAAAAATGGACACGTTAGAGACATGTCGGGATGTAAGTTGACAGGACTTCTACCATCAATGAGGTGCTAGTTTGGTATAAACTTTAGAGGTGAGATGCCCAATACATCATCCATCGTTCGTTTGTGGCTAATAAAAATTAAAGTCAGCTAAAATTAAAAATTCAATTCACTTACATTAGTTTAATTTTAAAATCAAAGCAACAAAATAATATTGGACACATTCCTCCAGGTTTACTGAGATATGATTGATAAATAACATTATGTAAGTTTAATATTTACAACTTGATGATTTAGTGAAATGATTACCAAAATAAGGTTAGGTTTCCTTGGTGACTCAGCAGTAAAGAATCTGCCTGCCGGTGCAGGAGAACTGGTTTGATCCCTGGGTCAGGAAGAGCGCCTGGGAAAGGAAATGGTAACCTACTCCAGCATTCTGCCCTGGGAAACCCGTGGGCAGAGGAGGCTGTTGGGCTACAGTCCACGGGGTCGCAAAGAGTCGGACATAACTGAGTAACTAAATGACGACGACCAAAATAAGATTAGCTGACACTTTACATGGTTAGCTTTTGTGTGTGGTGAGAATATTTAAGATCTATTCTCATAGCAACTTTCAAGTATGCAATACATTATCGTTAGCTGTGGTCACCATGCTGTACATTACTTCCTCAGAATTTATTTACTGAACCCTTTGACCACCTTCATCCAATCTTCCCATGTGGCTAGTGGCTATCATATCAGAGAGCAGAGATATAGAAAATTCAATAATTATAGAAAATTCTATTGGACAGTTCAGTCGCTCAGTCGTGTCCAACTCTTTGTGACCCCATGAATCACAGCACGCCAGGCCTCCCTGTCCATCACCAACTCCTGGAGTTCACTCAGACTCACGTCCATCGAGTCAGTGATGCCATCCAGCCATCTCATCCTCTGTTGTCCCCTTCTCCTCCTGCCCCGAATCCCTCCCAGCATCAGAGTCTTTTCCAGTGAGTCAACTCTTCGCATGAGGTGGACAGCACTACCCTAAATCCTGCCTGTGAATTGATCTCTGCCTTTTCCCACTTCTCATAGCTCAGAAAGAGAAAAATGAGTTGAAAGGAGTAACAAATATAAACATTAATCTGTAAAGAGGTAAAATTGCTTTAATAATGTAACGTATCAATTAACCGGTTCAAAACTGATGCATTTGTTTATGTCAGAAGTTCAGCAAAATACATTGTTATAAACACATGTATATGAGTATTTTTAAGAAGTGTATATAATCTGCTGTTTAAGAAATTATGCTATGATGTCAGACTTATTTTTATTCCACATCAAAACAGATTAATGAATATTTGTAATCCTCTGTTTTTCATAGTTATTATGAACATATTTTTGACTAGTTGTGTTATGAGAATAGAAAAATAAAACTTATAGCACAATTTCTAGCACATTTAAAAAATGCTTCGGAAACACAAAATTCCAAATATCTATGAAAAGTATCTATGAAAAGAAGTTATAAATAGATTGGCTGATAGATGATAACATGGTTTCATTACACAACTCTAATTTAGCTATGCCTGCTTCAAATTCTGAGTAAAGTTTGCAGATTTAATATAAGATTTGATAACATGCATTCCTTTAAGTATACTGAATATTATGGATTTGATGCTGATTCTGTGTATCATCTAATCAAAACAATGACTGAATGAAAAAGCCTCAGAACATCCAAAGATAAGCTGTTGCTTAACTTGTTTAGTTTTTTCTCTCAGTGAGCTACTTCTATATTAAAATAAAATAATATTCATAAATTATTACACATATTAAACACTACAGAGATAAGATTTGCAATCCTCTTTGTCTTCATTGATGCAATAAGGATATGATAGTTTTGACTATCTGGATTGTTATGAGAATAAAGAAAAAATAGTGTGGTAATACTTTTCTCTGGCTTGGAAAATTGTGTGTCCCTGATTATTTAAAGATGCCCACAGCCAAAGAACTAAATAGACATTTCTCCAAAGAAGACATACGAATGGCTAACAAACACATGAAAAGATGCTCAACATCACTCATTATCAGAGAAATGCAAATCAAAACCACAATGAGGTACCATTTCACACCAGTCAGAATGGCTGCGATCCAAAAGTCAACAAGCAATAAATGCTGGAGAGGGTGTGGAGAAAAGGGAACCCTCTTACACTGTTGGTGGGAATGCAAATTAGTACAGCCACTATGGAGAACAGTGTGGAGATTCCTTAAAAAATTGCAAATAGAAATGCCTTATGATCCAGCGATCCCACTGCTGGGCATACACACCAAGGAAACCAGAATCGAAAGAGACACGTGTACCCCAATGTTCATTGCGGCACTGTTTATAATAGCCAGGACATGGAAGCAACCTAGATGTCCATCAGCAGATGAATGGATAAGAAAGCTGTGGTACATATACACAATGGAGTATTACTCAGCTATTAAAAAGAATACATTTGAATCAGTTCTAATGAGGTGGATGACGCTGGAGCCGATTATACAGAGTGAAGTGAGCCAGAAGGAAAAACACCAATACAGTATACTTACACATATTTATGGAATATAGAATGAGGGTAATGATAAACCTGTACGCAAGACAGCAAAAGAGACACAGATGTATAGAACGGCCTTTTGGACTCTGTGGGAGAGGGAGAGGGTGGGATGAGTTGGCAGAGTGGCAGTGTAACATGTATGATGTCATAAGTGAAACGAATCGCCAGTCTAGGTTTGATGCAGGATGCAGGAGGCTTGGGACTGATACACGGGGACAATCCAGAGAGAGGGTGTGGGGCGGGAGGGGGGAGGTGGGGGTCGGGATTGGGAGTTCATGTACACTCGTGGCTGATTCATGTCAATGTATAGCAAAACGAATACAGTATTGTAAAGCAAAACAAACTAAAAAATAAAATTTAATTAAAAAAAAAAAAATAAAGATGCCCACAATCAGTTACTGCTTCTTTGTTTGTTTAAATTACTAAGGTATTTTTTCATCAAAAATGAAGAAGAAAATGTGCAAGATAAAACTCTTGTTTTTATTATGATGTAGAGTATATTTTATTTAAAATTAAGAATGTCATGAAGAGGAATTTAAAACTCTCATTAGTTTAAATATAAAAACAAAATCACTAGCCTTTTGTTTAGTCTATATCTTTAAAGGGCCGTCTTTTTAGACATCAGTTATTTCAGAGTGCCGTTTTGAAATTGTTTTCTTATCATTGTGGAAATGAAATTTGAAAGTCTTTCAAAGTGGATTTTCCATACTTGCATATGAACAAATGTAATTAGGTTAGCAACAAAGACCATGTTTAGGAATCCAGCTATATGATGTGGTGGACTTGTTACTTAGCATATGTAATTACCTATTCATTTGTTTTACCCATTTTCTATTGGATTGATCTTTTTCTTATTAATGTACAGAGCTTTTTACAAGTTAGGTATGTTAGACTTTTCATCTGTACTATGAATTCTGATATTTTCATAGTTTGTTATAATTTTTGTCTTCGATTATGGTGGAAGAGTCTGTAGACAGAGGAGCCTGGCAGGCTACAGTCCATGGGGTAACAAAAAGATGAACACAGCTGAGAGACTGAAGCATGGTGATGTGGGATATCTAGGCATAGAATCTTATTTATATTAATAAAAAGTAGAATTAAATGTTTCTTTTAAAACTAGATTTTGAGACAGCTAGAATAGCCTTTTTCCAGTCTATGGTTATAGATTAATTAGCCATACCTTCTACACTATTGGAGGTAAATATAAAAATTATATGAATCTATCTATGTGTATGTCTTTAATCAGTTTGGATTCATTTTAGTGTGTGATGAGGTATCAATTCAACTCCAATATTTCACAAATTTATCACAGCACTTTGGTTTAAAATTTCAATCCTACCTATTTTAACTGAAGTGCTATAGTATAGTAAATGGTATAGTAAATTCTATATGTATGTGAGTTTATTATCTGAAAAACCAGCTTATTTTGTTGGTCTGTTAATACAGAAATCAATAACTCAGTTTTCAATGTTATGTTTGTTTTCTGGTAGTGCTAATCTCCCCATGTCCCTCTTTTTGCCAACATTTTTTTGGAAATTTATGCCTATTTGTTTTTCCATATGTCCTGCACATGAACCCTTTATGAGGCTGTCTTCATATGGTATATAATTCCCCTTGTTTCATTCTACTTCTGTGATTGTTAAGAATGCTTAAAAATTTTCTCAAGTAGATCTTTCCCATTTTTCATTGATTTTTTTCCCACATGCTTTTAATTTTCCTTTGCCTGCTAATATAAATAAGGTCTTCTTTTACCTTATATCTTCAAATGGTCATTACGTGTATACATGAAGGCTATTGATTTCTGTGTTTTAATTTCACGCCTCACTACCTGAATGAATTATTTATTGTTTGTAGAAGTTTTCCGGTTGAGTCTGGTGGAATTTCAGGTTTAAATCATATCATCTGCAAATATTAATATTTTAGTGGTCCCTCCTTTTCAGTATTTATGCTTCTATTTTTTCTGTTTTAACCAATTATGTTGGTGAGAGCATCTAATGCTATACTAGATAGTAAAGCTGATTATGGGATTTCCATATGCTTAATTTGGCAATGAAGCCTTCATATTACCCCTCTATGTCATTCTTACTTTTCACACATATGTGATACATGCACATATTCACAGGATGCACACATATGTAGAGGTGTATATATATTCACATGGTCTTCACTGGTGGCTCAGATGGTAAAGAATCTGCCTGCAGTGCAGGAGACCCGGGTTTGATCCCTGGGTCAGGAAGATCCCCTGGCAACCTACTCCAAAAGGAAATGATAACCCACTTCAGTATTCTTGCCTGGAGAATCACATGGGCAGAGGAGCCTGACTGTCCTTGGGGTCTCAAAGAGTCAGACACAACTGAGCAACTAACATTTACACTTTTTTTCATATATATATATATTCACATATATATGTATATATATACTATGTATATATTTTATATATACATATGTAATATATATTTGCACATTCAGTTCTCATTCTTCATGATAATCATGTTCTATAAAGTCACCACAGACTCTCAGCAAGTACAGAAATACTGTGGCAATAGTGTGAGTGTGGTTCCAGACCATTGCAAAAAATCAAATACCACAGTAATGCAAGTCATTTGACATTTTTGATTTCCTAGTACATATAAAGGTTATATTTACAGCATGAATTGTGCATTAGGATTGTGTCTAAGACAACCAGGTACATACCTTAATTGAAAAGTACTTTGTTTAAAAAATGCTAGCAATCATCTGAGCCTTCAGTCAGTTGTAATTTTTGATGATTGGTAATATCAAAAGTCACTCTGTGTGTGTGTGTGTTTGTGTATACATATACATATATAAAATATCAGATTTTAATTCACTTGTCTGTCAGTAGACACATGTTGTTTCCTTGTCTTGTTTCTTTATATTTAAATACTTTCTTGTTTTTATGTCTTAGTCCAGTCTGACATTCTCTTGCTTTGTAATCAGAATTTCAACAATTTGTGATATTATTATTAAAAATAGATATATTAAAAATAGATATATTTTAATAACTGCAATCTTGTTATTTGTCTTCTATTTTTCCTGATTTTCTTGATTCACTTTTCCTGTTTTTATTTTTTTCCGTTTTCTTTTGCATTGAGTAGTTTTTATTACTCAACTTTTCATCTCTTTTGCTGATTTATTCACCGTAATTGTTTGCTTTGTTACTATAGTAGTTAATTTAGTATTTGTAGTCTGTGTTTCTAACTTATCAAAGTCTATAATCCTATTATGTTACACTACTTTACATAAAATAAAAAAAAAACATAAATCAATTTTCTTTTCAGTTCAGTTCAGTCGTGTCCAACTCTTTGCATCCCCATGGATTGCAGCATGACAGGTCTCCCTGTCCATGACCAACTCCTGGAATTTACACAAACCATGTCCATTGAGTCGGTGATGCCATCCAACCATCTCATCCTCTGTCGTCCCCTTTTCTTCCCGCCTCAATCTTTCCCAGCATCAGGGTCTTTTCCAATGAGTCAGCTCTTCTCATCAGGTGGCCAAAATATTGGAGTTTCAGCTTCAACATCACTCCTTCCACTGAAAACTCAGGACTGATCTCCTTTAGGATGGACTGGTTGGATCTCTTTGCAGTCCAAGGGACTCTCAAGAGTCTTCTCCAGCACCACAGTTTGAAGGCATCGATTCTTCAGCACTCAGATTTCTTTTTTATTTTTTTTTTCTTTTAGTTTAAATTTATTTATTTTAATTGGAGGCTAATTACTTTACAATACTGTATTGGTTTTGCCATACATCAACATGAATCCGCCATGGGTGTACACGTGTTCCCAATCCTGACCCCCGCTTCCACCTCCCTTCCCATACCATCCCTCTGGGTCATTCTAGTGCACCAGCCCCAAGCATCCTGTATCCTGCATTGAACCTGGACTGGAGATTCGTTTCTTATATGATATTATACATGTTTCAACGCCATTCTTCCAAATCATCCCACCCTCTCCCTCTCCCACAGAGTCCAAAAGACTGTTCTATACATCTGTGTCTCTTTGGCAATCTCACATACAGGGTTATCGTTACCATCTTTCTAAATTCCATATATATGTGTTAGTATACTGTATTAGTGTTTTTCTTTCTGGCTTACTTCACTCTGTATAATAGGCTTCAGTTTCATCCACTTCATTAGAACTGATTCAAATGTATTCTTTTTAATGGCTTAAAAATACTCCATTGTGTATATGTACCAAGCTTTCTTATCCATTCATCTGCTGATGGACATCTAGGTTGCTTCGATTTCTTTATAGTCCAACTCTCACATCCATACATGACTACTGGAAAAACTATAGCCTTGTCCAGATGGACCTTTGTTAGCAAAGTAGTGTCACTGCTTTTTAATATACTGTCTAGGTTGGTCATAGCTTTTCTTCCAACTAGTAAGCATCTTTTAATTTCATGGCTGCAGTCACTATCTGCAGTGATTTTGGAGCCCAGAAAAAGAAAGTCTGCCAGTTTCCACTGTTTCCCCATCTATTTGCCATGAAGTGTTGGGACTGGATGCCATGATCTTAGTTTTCTGAAATTGGTCATAGCTTTTCTTCCAACTAGTAAGCATCTTTTAATTTCATGGCTGCAGTCACTATCTGCAGTGATTTTGGAGCCCAAAAAAAGAAAGTCTGCCAGTTTCCACTGTTTCCCCATCTATTTGCCATGAAGTGTTGGGACTGGATGCCATGATCTTAGTTTTCTGAATATTGAGTTTTAAGCCAACTCTCCATTCTCCTCTTTCACTTTCATCAAGAGGTTCTTGAGTTCTTCTTCACTTTCTATCATAAGGGTGGTGTCATCTGTATATATGAGGTTATTGATAGTCTCCTGGCAATCTTGATTCCAGCTTGTGTTTCTTTTAAATATATCTACATAATAATAAAATTTGTGGCTTCCCTTGTGGCTCAGCTGGTAAAGAATCTTCCTGCAATGAGGGAGACCTGGGTTCGATGAAGGAAATGGCTACGCATTCCAGTATTCTTGCCTAGAGAATCCCATGGACAGAGGACCCCTATAGCCCATGGAGTTGCAAGAGTCGGACACTACTTAGTAACTAGACTACCACCACCGAAATTGTATACATTTCCTCCTTTAACAAAAGTTCACTGATCACAGGTGAAATATAATAACGAAAATGTTTGCACTATTGTGAGTTACCAAAATGTGACAGAAATACAGTAATTGAACAAATGTAAAAATGGGACTGATAGACTTGCTGGACTCAGGGTAGCCACAGATCTTCAATTGGTAAAAAAAAACACAATATCTGTGAAGCACATCAAAGCATAATGCAGCTAAACAAGGTATGCTTTTACTGAACCACTGCTCCTAGGGTCATATGTGTGTGAGCTTTTGTGGGGTACAGACGTGTCTCACATAATCTTAAATCCTAAAACAACTCGTTCTGATATTTCCTTTCTTTTACAAAAGAGGAAATAAGAGCAGATTTAAGTGACTTGCCTGAGACTGTCCCACTAATGGTGGTAGAGTTGGCTAAGCGCTGGGCTCGTGGCCCACACTGCACTGGCCCCTGCTGTCTCCATCCTATGATGGGCTTTTTAGTGGCCCTGGACCTCAGCAAGTTTGGACAGCTCAAAATTTTCAGGGCCCTGCTCTTGTCTGTGTTCCGCAATCACTGCAGCGAGTCCACAAATATTGATTTTAGGATTACAAATACATTTTCGCCAGTAGGTGGATCACAGATACAGAATCAGCAAGTAATGAAGAGCATTGGTAAATGCATTTGTTAGTCATCAAGGGATTATCCATCAGTTTCTATTTTGTTCAGTGTTTCTATTTTTATGAATAATTAGTGTTGAGTCTGACAAACCCCTTTTCAGGTCCAGAAGGAGGTAATCTGAATTTTTTCTCAGATATATTAATATCATGGTTATATTAATAAACTTCCTAATAATGTGTGCTGAATGGTTTACAAGCACAGAAAACTAACCAAACTGATCATATGGATCACAGTATTGTCTGATTCAATGAAATTATGAGCCATGTCATGTAGGGCCACCCAAGATAGACGTGTCATGGTGCACAGTTCTGACAAAACGTGATCCACTGGAGAACTTTTCACAACAAACTGTAGAAAATTCTTAAAGGGATGGGAAAACCAGACCACCTTACCTGTCTCCTGAGAAATCTATATGCAGGTTAAGAAGCAACAGAAGAACTGGACATGGAACAACAGACTGGTTCCAAATTGGGAAAGGAGTATGTCAAGGCTGTATATTGTTACCCTGCTTATTTAACTTCTGCAGAGTACATCATGCAAAATGGCGGGGAGGTGGGGTGGATGAAGCAAAAACTTCAATCAAGATTTCGGGGAGAAATATCAATAACCTCAGATATGCAGATGACACTGCCCTTATAGCAGAAAGTAAAGAGGAACTAAATAGCTTCCTGATGAAAGTGAAAGATGAGAGTGAAAAAGCTGGCTTAAATCTCAACATTCAGAGAACGAAGATCATGGCATCTGGTCCCATCACTTCATGGCAAACAGATGGGGAAACAATGGAAACAGTGATAGCCTTTATTTTCTTGGGCTCCAAAATCACTGCTGATGGTGACTGCAGCCATGAATTAAAATACGCTTGTTCCTTGGAAGAAAAATTATGACCAACCTAGCTAGCATATTAAAAAGCAGAGACATTACTTTGCCAACAAAGGTCCATCTAGTCAAAAATATGGCTTTTTTTCCCATAGTTATGTATGGATGTGAGAATTGGACCATAAAGAAAGCTGAGCACCAAAGAACTGATGCTTCTGAATTGTGGTGCTGGAGAAGACTCTGAAGAGTCGCTTGGACTGCAAAGACATCAAACCAATCAATCCTAAAGAAATCAGTCCTGAATATTCATTAGAAGGACTGATGCTGAAGCTGAAACTCCGATACTTTGGCCACCTGATGCAAAGAAGTGACTCATTGGAAAAGACCCTGCTGCTGGGAAAGAATGAAGGCAGAAGAGGAAGGGGATGACAGAGGATGAGATTGTTGACTGGCATCAACAACTCAATGGACATGAATTTGAGCAAGCTCTGGGAGCTGGTGATGGACAGGGAAGCCTGGCATGCTGCAGTCCATGGGGTCACAAAGAACTGAACACGACTGAATGAATGAACTGAACTGAACCGAACTGAACTGAATAATCTGTGTACCTCCCTGGCTTTTCAGAATCTCTCTCTTACTTGCAATATTCTTTAAATGAGATCCTGTGATTTATTTTTTAATATTTTGTTTAGATTTTTAATTACATCACATAGAGATTGGCCTGTGAACTATTTGTGCAGTATTTGTTGTTTTATTCTATTGATTTTTATTTGCTTCATCAAAAAATTGTTTGGATGGAAATTAATGCTCTGAAGTAGTTTAAATGGCATGTAGAATTACCGACTCTTTCCAACAGTCTGTTTTGGTGTAATTCATGTTTTATAAACTGAAATTACCTCATAAACAATGAGTAAATAAGGAGATTGTGACAATATAATGCAGTAGTCACTTTGGTTCACGCATACTCTTTCTGTGCATCTGGGGTAAAAACACTAAATAACAACAGCTGAAGGATAAGTTCAGCAACACAGAAGCCTGCATTCACCCTTTCTTCCAGGGGCACTCTCTTGCTTGCCTTTTAGCTGATATGAGACTCGATCCTGTGTCAGACAGAACCCTACCAGAATGATATGGGGCTATGGCTTGAGCATCACACATCGCTTTCTGTCTCTAACCAGCCAGTGGATGTACATTATGTCAGGGCCTGAGCTCCCTGGGGGAAGACGTGGAGGCTCACTGCAGGATGCAGTTTGCCTTGGTGTAAATGGTCACTCCTTTGAACTTGGTCAGATGCTACAGAAGCTGTGCAGGCAGAGTTAAAGACACCAGGCTGAGTGGCATATGAGTCCCTGCAAGGTCTGGACTCCTGGGCTTTCCTCTCTTAGCCTCTCAGAATGGAGGTCATTCACTTCTCCTCTCAGTGCGTCTGAAACCAAACACCTCTAGTCATAGACCTGTTGGGACCAGCAGTGATCAGAGCACCAGCCATGTCTCCAATCTGTGGCAAGGTCCTGGGGGGAGTGCAGGACAGTACAGAAGTCACTGCAGGTCCCTGACATGGAATACCAGGCGTGAGTGGTCTTTATTCCAAAGTGGTCATCCCTAAGGCCACGTGGCCCTCCAGAAGTATTCAGGAGCTGAGTCCTGAAGCCTGATGCTCTGGGCTTGATTGTTGCTGTCAAGGTCAGTGTAGCTGTGAAAGTCGGCGGTTGGTCCAGGTCTGTGTCTGGGTGCAGAGGCCTCAGCTCTTAATCTGCCCTGCCTCTGGCAGGCCTGTCCTGTCCATTACCCTCCAGCATCCTCTAACCTATTTTCCCCATAAGGTTGATTATTTCTAAACATAACATTGTGTTGTGATGGCTTTCTAAAAATGCAAATGATGAGAGATTTGTATCTGATGGTAATACCATCTGAATCCAGTACTGGGTGTTTTTTCAGAGTCGTTTTATATTTTCTCTCTAAATGTTTCTGCTATCTCTATACCTTATTTAGAATTCTATTAGCCTGTAGGATTGGTTTTGGTAAAGTTCTAGAAATTTTCATTTTTCTAAAAAAAAAAGTATCAATTTTATATAGGATTTCAAATGTGTTTGCATAGAGTTATGTGGACAGAGGAGCCTGGAGGGCTACAGTCCATAGAGTCGCAAAGAATTGTACATGAACTGAAGCTACTTTGCACAGATGTGAACACACACACATATATCTGTGCCTATGGTTATTTCTTTCCTGCTTTTTCTCTTTTTTATTGACTATATTAACTGATGATTTACCTAATTTAGATATTTTCAAAGAATCAGCATAGGAAAGCAATGTGTATGTGCATGAAGATATTAATTATTTTGACTTGTGAAAATGTGGGATGTGGGAATGGCTTGGAATCATTCTTGCAGCATCTTCCTTTTTCCTATCCTCTCTGCTTTTAAATTTCTCTATTCTCTTCACTAAGTCAGTCAAGGGGATGTTGTGCGTGTTGGCAGGGTGAGGAGTATGGCACTGGAAATGAATTAAGCCAAGAAACCCATGGGAACAAAATCTAGCATGAGTTTGAAATATTTCTAATTCAGATTATTCACAAAGGTACAAATGTATATCTACTCAGGTCCTTTTTTGTGATGATAAGCGACAATGATTAGTTCAAACATTGTCATAAAATGTAACATATTTAATAATTTGAAGCATTAGACTGAAATTCAGACCTAACCATTTATAAATATTCTATTCAGTAATTTCATAGTTCATGTAAAGCTTGTCTTGGACTCAACCTTTTTCAAGCAACTAATTATAGAAAGAATACAAATGGCTTTTGAAACCACAGTGCATGCTTGGATGGACCTGGAGGATATTATGCTGAGTGAAATAAGTCAGACAGAGACTGACAAATACTGTATGATTTCACTTCTATGTGGAATCAGAAAACAAATCAAGAAACACAACAGAACAGGAAGAATCATACGTACAAAGAAAAACAAGTGGCTGTGAGAGAAAAGAGTAGTGGGATGATGAGAGAAATAGATGAGAGAGATGGAGAGGTAAAAGCTTCCAGTTACAAAATAAATGTGTCCCAGGTATGAAGAGCACAGTGTGGAGAATATTGTCAGCTATTACATCATATCTTTGTATAGTGATAAATCTTAACTAGACTTATCCTAGTGATCGGTTGAGACATGGGGCAATTATCAACTAACAGAAAACTTCCACTTCTATCTCCTTTCTCATCCTACAGCTTCTCTGGATGAGTTTTGTGTGTAGGTGTTGAAAGGTATATTGCCTATGATCTTCCATGCCTCATTTGTTGGAAAGCCACTATCCCTTTTTTTCTAGTTATTTTCCTTCTGTTCTTCACGAGTCGACTTAAATTTTTTCAAAGACGTTTTCCTTCACCTTTTAAAATTTGACACTAGGCTTCCCTGGTGGCTCAGACAACGAAGACTACGCCTGTAATGCAGGATCCCCAGGTTCAATCCCTGGAGAAGGGAACAGTTACCCGCTCTAGAATTCCTGCCTGGAGAATTCCATGCACAGAGGCTCCTGGGGGCCTACAGTTCGTGGGGTCGCAAAGAGTCAGATACAACTGAGCGACTAACACTTTCACTTTCTTTTCATATATTCTCTCTCTCTTTCTCTGATAGTTCTCTTTGTGGTTTTGATAATTTACTAACAATATTAATTTAATTTGCTTTTTAAATTTTTATTGGAGTCTAGTTATTTTACAATGTTATGTTAGTTTCAAATATACAGCAAAGTGATTGTTTTATATATGTATATGTGTGTGTGTGCATATATATATATATATATATATATAAAGTCATTCTTTTTCAGATTCTTTAACCATCTAGATTACTACAGTTTATTGCGTAGAGTTCCCTGTGATATACAGTAGGTCCTTGTTAGTTATCTATTTTATATAGAATAGCATGTGTATATTAATCCCAAGCTCCTAATTTGCTCCTCCTCACTCAAAATATTGACTTTATAATATTTGTTTAACACTCATCTCCCCTGAGGCTAATACAAGAGCAGGGATTCTGTCTAGTTAGTTCATCATTGCATCCTTAGCACCTTACAAAGTGAACAGAGAAGGCAATCAAATTAATGTGTACATGAGTGGATGTGTGAATGAATGAATGGATGGATGAGCACAAAGCCTTTTTCAGACAGTCACCAACAACTCATACTGAGCAGTCACCTCTGATTTCATGGAGGGGGAGGCAGCCTTGGCTTCTGTTGTGGGGTTAATTTCATTCTCAGGAATCAGGCAGAAGCCTGGTTTGCTTGACTTTTTAAATAAATTAATATCCACTGGGTAGAAAACTAACACAATCCGAAATGGCTGGATTTTAAGTTAGGATCTTTTAGTGATTTAATGTCTCATGAGACAGCTTTGATTTTGATGAAGTAAATAAGCCATTCTCCCATGTCACCTATGACTGTAATTGAGGTGAATGTACAGTTGGCCAAATGACTGTAGGCAAATTTGATTCTTATCAGTCCATGGACTCTTCAGCTCACTCTCTTAGAGCAATTCCATCTGCAGGAAAATTAATGGTGTAGATAGTCTCTTTATCACTCAGTCATTTCTTCCTTTCACTCTCTTTTCAATTCATTTCTCTAGATTCAGTGTGTTGGTAGTGAAATTTCAGTTTTTAAGCTTTACTATAAAAGATTTTTGCAAAGGCAGTTTTGCAAGCATTATAATATATATTTAGTACATGATGAAGTTTACCATTACAACTGCCACAAAGCATAATAGTCACATTTTGATCCGTATTTTTACAGAGTAAGGCTATTCTCTGTTCTAGTTCTTAGCTCTTTGATTGTCACACTTCTATCTCCTCCTTGGGCTCCACTATCTCCTTCTCATAGTCTGATCTGTACAGTGATATGAAGACTAATATAACTAACTTCTTACCAGACAGATCCATTTATATTTTCTAAAATTAAATGTTCAGAACATTGATATGTGAACATACATTCAAGCATTATTTTGAAGTTAATACAAAGGCAGATTTCTGAATCAGACCAGTTCAGATGCTTGTTAGAGACATCTATAAGGAAAAAAGAGAGGTATGCATCCTGGCAAACTTGAAAAAAAAATCTGATTATTAGACTTTTGATTGACAGCTGAGTGGGAGGGGGATTCATTTCCCAGAATTAATCTGAATGCCATTAAAAGTTTATCTTGTAATTGATTGAACATTTTATCAGAAATGCTAATTTCTTCCAAGAAGGGAGTGTGAATATTTCACACAAAAACATGTCACAGATTTGGGACATCATTTTTCCTTCACATTCTGTTCTATAAAGACACCCAAACACTGTATTTCCAAAGTTTAATTTATTATTTCTTCCCATCTGCCACCTTCCATTGTATTCCCACATTAGACTGGAGCCCACCATTCACTTGGACATTCATGGTAGAAATCTGGGAGTCATTCCAGACTATTTTCTTCTTTCATTCACTACATGCAAACATCTCCATGTCTGTCCTTTCACTCTTAATCTCTTTTAATACATTCACTTTACTCCATTCTCGCTGCTGCGGCTCTAGACAAGCTCCCTTTTCTGTTTTCCAGAGGATCTCTACAGTGTTGTACAAGATCAGCAGTAGTGCCCTTTTATTTACCCTCTGTACTACAGCCTTGCACAAGGAAATCTGACATATGTCCCTGCTACAGTCACTCAGAGGGTCTTCACAATCCACATCATGAAGCCCAAGCTCCTCTGTCTTGCCTTTTCAAGTTTCATATTTTAAGGTCTCTTTCATTGGAAGGACTGAGGCTGCCTGACTGAAGCTAAAGCTTCAAAAGTTTGGCCAACTGATGCGAAGAGCAGACTCATTGGAAATGACCCTGATGCTGGAACAGATTGAAGGCCAAAGGAGAAGGGGATGGCAGAGGATGAGATGGTCAGATAGCATCACCAGTTCAACGGGCATGAATCTGAACAAATGCTGAAAGATGGTGGAGGACAGAGGATCCTGGCATGCTACAGTCCATGGGGTCAGAAAGATTCAGTTATGCCTTAACAATTGAACAACAAAATAATATATTGGGTTTCTATTGGGTTGGCCAAAACCAGGTTCATTCAGGTTTTTCTATAAGATATTGCAGAAAAATCTGAATGGATGTTTTGGCGAACCCGATATTTCTGCCTAACCAGGTACCACAAAGTTACACATTCATGACAACTCCAACTTACCATTTCTGTGGGGCAGGGTTCAGGACTTGGGAGTCTCTCTGATCAGTTTCTTTTGAGACCAAATCAAGGCATTTTGCTCTTGATCCTCTTTCTGGAGTTCAGAGTCATGTTTCAAACTCACAGTGTTGCTGATAGTATTCAGATTTCTGTGGTTGTAGAACCAGGGTCTTTGTTCTTTGCTGGCTGTTGGTCCAGGGCTCCTCTCAGAAACTTCAGGTCCTCCACGGTTCTCCATCATGTGCCTTGTCCACACGCTCCCTCACACCTCAATATCTCTTTCTTCATAAAAGCTCCAAATCCTGAGTTTCCATGGTTACTTGGGTATACTCAGATCCTTTCCCTTTTGCTGAACTCAAAGTTGACAGGTTAATAACTTAATCAAAGCAGAGATATTCTATTATGTTCACAATTCTTTCTGGAATCAAGAGAAAAAAGAGGAAATCTTAGAGTCTTTCTCAGAATTCTGCTTTTCACAAAAACCATTTAAGATTTTCTGTAAATATTCATGTTTCAACTTATGCTATTTCTTCTAATGAGAAATCCAGTCACAATTATTGGCATTAATTATGGTTAATTCTTACTTATCTTTTTTTTGTTTGTTTGTTTAAGCATAATATCTTTCAGAAAATAAGATTCCCCTGAATTCCCAGGACTTGTTAGTTCTCTCTCTGATATACTGTTATATTATGCTACTAGCAAGAATTTTATTAAATGAAGTCTCTGTTTACTTTAAATCCCAAGGGTAGAGTATTATTCTGCTCATTCCTTGGTAACAAAATACTACAAACTAGGTAGTTTAAGTTTATATTTTCACAGTTCAGAAAGTTGGAATTCTGATATCTGGGTACCAGGATGGACAGTTTCTGATGAAATCTCTCTTCCTAGCTGGTAGAATCCCACTGTCTTTCTGTGTGCTCACATTACTACTTTGTTCTGGAAAGAAGAGGGAGCAAACTCTCTGCTGCCTCTGCCTATAAGGGCACTAATGCCATTATGAAGGCCCCACCCTCATGACCTCATATAATCCTAATTACTTCCACAAAGACCCTATCTTCAAGTCACATTGAGCTTAGGGTTTCAACACATAAATTTGGCAGACACAAATACTTAGTCCATAACAAACAGGGATGATGATTTCTTTCTCTTTGTCATGTTGATACTTAGTAGCCTTTGACACATAGATAGGCAATGGCACCCCACTCCAGTACTCTTGCCTGGAAAATCCCATGGACAGAGGAGCCTTGAAGGCTGCAGTCCATGGGGTCGCTGAGGGTCGGACACGACTGAGCGACTTCACTTTCACTTTTCACTTTCATGCATTGGAGAAGGAAATGGCAACCACTCCAGTGTTCTTGCCTGGAGAATCCCAGGGACAGGGGAGCCTGGTGGGCTTCCATCTATGGGGTCACACAGAGTCGGACACGACTGAAGCGACTTAGCAGCAGCAGCAGCAGCAGCCTCCCAAAGTTATTTGTACATGACCTAGCCTTGCAGGTCAAAACTCATCCTACTTGATATCTTTCCCTTATAATCTCTATGATCCAATTACTTACCACTTCTTATTGGTCTATCTTAATGTTATTTCTTTTGTCATATTCACCTTTTCTCTAGTCTTTATGCTCTAATATTGTTTTAAATTCCTTTCTAAGTAATTTAATTCATCAACTTTAACCTTGATTATATCACTTCATTACCTAGTTTTTGAATACAAATACGGTTTATATTGCCTAACCTGTTCTAGTTACAGAGGTCCAGAGAGATAGAGAGATACTGAGATAAGTATATTTATTTAATTAAAACATTATAGAGTAACATACGTAAGTGTTCTATTATGGGACTGGTAATACTAATTGTATATTTCAATGGGAAATAATGTATCCCTTGAAATTACATGCTAGAAAATAATAATATGATATAATAATCATGATGGAATAAGTTAAAATTGATCTAAAGAAATGATATATTTTGTTGTATCACTTATTTTCTTATCTAATCCCCCCTACCCTCTCACATACACACTGTGATCTTTGAGGAGAGGGCCTGTATTTTATTCATCTTTATGTTATTGGAAGCTAACAGATTGTTGAAAGATTGTAAACAGTGAAAAATGTTTTGGCTGAAACTCAACGGGAGAAGTATAAAACATGAAAATATTTTTTAGTAACACAAAGATACAAATACTGCCATATATTAGTGTATAATCATAAATGCTAAATATCTTACATGAATTTTAAAGTAAGACTAAAAAACTATCAATGGAATTATAAAAATAGATCTACATTTTGAAATGGAAGTAATTCAACTGTTTCCTGTACTACATCTTAGTACAAGCACTTTTCTCCTTTCAGAATATTTTTCTACTATGTGGTTATGATATTTTTCCAGCTTTATGAAAAGGGCCAAAATGATTGCTTTTTAAGTTTTTTGATCATTTATTTTACTCATGATTTATATGGATTTTATAGAGCATAAATATGTTATGATAGACTTCTATACACATTTGCAGGTTAGAAATCCTTTGAAAGCCTGTAGCTCTAAAGGAAGTAGCTAGAGAACAGGTCACTTAGTAAGAACAAGTTACTGTAGTCCTGAAATTGTTTATTTTTTGTTGTGGATTGTATCACTTGTATATATATTTTCTTTTTCCCAACTAAAAAGGTTATTTTTTATTATTATTTTTGCTGTGGGCTGTGGATTTATTTAAACCACTATCTTTTGACCTTAATATTAATCTCTTACTTAAATTATGTCAGCAGGACCTGCAACAAGAACAGAAATAAAAAGTTATTATATGCAAATTTACTTATTTTTCCCAAGGTTAAGTGTGTGTAAGTGTGCAATTATATATGTGTGTGTATATTTGTATTTTCTAGATAATAAGAATTTTTATAGTGTGAATAAACATGCATAGCATCTTGCTTTATTTTCAAATCAAAATAAAAACTACCTTTCATAAACTTTCATTTATCAATTTAGCAAATATTTGTCAAATGCCATATAGATCATATTGTACCAGACAGTAAGTTTAAGGTGGTAAGCCAAAAAGCCAGATACTCTGTTCTCCAAGGCTTAATCTTGTGTGTATGCATGTAGTTTGGGGTGTGGGGGAGAAAACTCATTCACCAAAAGCTATTTTACTCACTTAAGCCTAATTAAAGGGGAAAAAAAACAGATATAAAATATGCCATAAGAGAACTGCATAGGGTGAAGTCTGAGGAACTGTCATACAAGTAACTTCCCTTGTCTTCTCCCTATAGAGCTGGCTTATGCTGCTGTCCCAGCTTCACCATATGAAACAATACTCATGAGGTATAGACAGGATATTAAAAAGAGCAGAGACTTCACTTAGCCAACAAAGGTCATATAATCAGAGGTATATTTTCCAGTAGTAATGTATGAATGTGAAAGTTGTATCATAAAGAAGGCTGAGTGCCAAAGAATTGACACTTTCAAACTGTGGTGCTGGAGAAAGCTCTTTAAAGTCCCTTAGAATGCAAGGTCAAACCAGTCCATCCTAAAGGAAATCAACCCTGAATATTCACTGGGAGGACTGATGGTGAAGTGGTAGGTACAGTACTTTGACCACCCGATGCAAAGAGCCAACTCATTGGAAAAGACCCTGATGCTGGGAAAGACTAGGGGCAGGAGGAGAAGGGGACTTAAGAGGATAAGATTGTTAAATGGCATCACTGACTCAATGGGCATGAATTTGAGCAAACTCTGGGAGATAGTGGAGGACAGAGGAGCCTGGTGTGCTGCAGTCCATGGGTTTGCAAAGGATCAGACACAAATTAATGACACAACAAAAATTGCCAAGATCACACAAACATGTGTTGGGAGTTTTTGTTGGTGCCCGTCATGTAGACATGATTGTTTGCTTGCCCACATGTTTCTTAATCTCCATGTGTACTGATACTGCATAACCAAAACCTTCTAGCCTAAAAATTGTTATTCTTTTGATTATTTAAAGTGACCTGTCTTCACTCTGAATCACAATGTGAATATCTGGCTGACCCAAGGAAAGCAAAGATAACCTCCCAGGAACTAAGGGAACTAGACCTCTTTCGGGACAAGGTTAAATTCTTTACTAAACAAAGAGCTCTTAAAATATATCCTTAAAAGTTGCTACACTGAATACAGATTCAGCATCACAACTGTGGAAATTTGAAACTAGAATGATGCCAATTCTCTATTAAACATGGAGAGTTGAAGTGAAATATTAGTGAAATGATTCCATAGTCTAGTTCTTCTGGAAATTTGTTTAAAAATCTCATGTATTTAAAAATATAACATTTTTTTACTTTATTTTACTTTACAATACTGTATTGGTTTTGCCATACATCAACATGAATCCACCAAAACTGTACATGAGTTCCCAATCCTGAACTCCCCTCCCTCCTCCCTCCCATAACATCCATCAAATAAAAATTTAGATTAAGTTGTTGACTCTGTGAAGCCAGTTTCAAAATGTCTTTCAAAAGCCCATGCAGGACCCTTTCTTTTTGCCACTAATTTGTTGTTCCATAAAACTTAGAGTGATCTTAATTATCAGTACTAACCCTTTGAATATACAATATGAGTTTGCTAAAGTAAATTATGACCCTTGGGCTAAAAAATAGGGGGAGGGAAGAGAAGGAAATGAGGGAAAGTCCCTGTAAACACTAGTAGAAGTGATGTTGACCATTCCCACAGCCCTCTCCTTTCCTCTGGGAAAGCATTTATCACTCTCTCATTCTGAATGGTAACTGTTAACCTAGTGGGTTGACCTTCTCCTTCCAGTGCCTTAAGGGCATCTTTCCTAGTACAGCTCCTGGAGTAAACTGCTTATTTATTAAATGAATGAATAAATGACTGAGTAATCACTTTCCATTCATTATTATTTGATGTGGTAGTCAGGATAATGTCTCAACCCCAATTCCTTAATCCCCTAAATCTAGGAATACATACATGTGTGTTCAGTTGCTAAGTCATATCTGATTCTTTCTGATCCCGTGGACGGTAGCCTGCCTGGTTCCTCTGTCCATGGCATTTTCCAGGTAAGAATACTAGAGTGGATTGCCATTTCCTTCTTCTGGGAGTCTTCCTGACCCAGAGATAGAACCCACATCAAATGGCAAGAGGGATATTGCAGATGTGATCATTAAAGACCTTGTAATGAAGAGATTTTCCTGGATGATCTAAATGGACCTGATCTAATTACAAGTGTCTTTATGTGAAAGGTAAGATGGTCAGATTCAGAGAACAAGATGTGACCACAGCATTAGAGGTAAGAGAGGGATTGACATTTGAAGATGGTTACATTCATGGATTTGAGGACAGAAAAAAGGGCCATGAAAAGGGATGTGGTCAGCCTCTAGAAGCTGGAAAAGGCAAGGAATTTAAAATATTGTTCACAGTGAGCCCTCAGAAAGAACACAATTATGCCAACCATTTTAAACTTTTGAACTCCAGAATATTAAGATAATACATTTGTGTTAAGCCACTGGGTTTCTGGGAATTTGTTACAGAATTTTTATAGGAAGCTAATACACTTGGGATCTGCTGTTTTCCTTTCAAATACCTTCAGCCTGAATGAAAGAACTATTATTTAAAATCTGATAAACTTTGAACTCTTTATCAGGCCACAGGCCTGAAAAGACAGTACTGGACAAATGGTATATGATATTACTTATATGTGGAATCTGAAACAAATAATACAAGTGAACTTGTGTACAAAACAGAAATAAGACCCACAGACATAGAAACCAGACTTCAGTTGCCAAAGGAAAAAGATGGCAGTGAATGATAAATTAAAATTTTCAGAATAACGTATACACACTACTACTATATTAAGTAAATAACCAACAGGGACCTACTGTATTACACAGGGAATTATGCTCAATATTTTGTCATAACCTATAAGGGAAAAGAATCTGAAAAAGAATAGATATATATCTATACATATCTCTATCTATCTATCTATCTATCTATCTATATCACTTTGCTCTACACTTGAAACTAACACAACATTGTAAATCAGCTATAATTCAATTAAAAAAATAAAAAATACTAGATTTTCTCTCTTCTATTAAAGCCAAATTGCAGAAGAGGATGTATAGGTATTCAGCATTCATTCGTTTAAGAAATACTTACATACTGGCCCTCCCAAGTTCCAGGAACTCTTCTTCTTTAAACATAAATTAACTCCGTTAAAACTTAATTCTAAAGATAGAATTGAACAAAATAATCCTGGTATGTGTCCCTCATGAAGGATACATCATTTCAGTTAACATTTCAAGTGGTTCAGCAAAATAGCAGAAAAGATTTTTGTTTATGGAAATAAAAGCTTTCTTAGCCTCCTCAGTGTGACATTTTGAGCTGAATAATTCCGTGTTGTGGGGCTGACTGTGCATTTTAGGATAATTAGTAGCATCTTTGGTCTCTACCCATGGAAGCCAGGGGTACCTCCTCCAATTGTAATAATCAAATATGAATGTTATTAAAGATCCTCCATAGAAATGAGTCTGGATCACTAGGTCAACATCTGTATGTTAAGAAATCTGGATTTGGTTTGAAGGTAGTGAGGAGCCATTGAAGGAAGGAGTGATGTGGGTAGATTTGTATTCTAGAATGCAAAACTAAGAGCAATAAAGTGCACTCATAAGTACATAGAAGACAAGATTGTTTAGAGGATATTCAGGTTGAGAGATTTGACCACATGAAGCTAAGGTAGTATCAATGGTGTTGGAGAAATGGGAGCAAATTTGAGAGACAGTCATATGGGATAGAATAAAGAGATTATGGGAACAAATTAGACATGATGGGGCACTGAGAAAAAGCTGAAGTTTCTGAATAGAAAGATTAAATGATTGGTGGCTTGTAATTCACTTTATTTCTAAAGAGAGGAAAATGAATTATATGCAGCCAAACACATGCATACAAGTACATAAACATCGAACAAGGAGAATAGAACATTTGTGATACCAGATTTCCTTTGCATTATTTTTGTAATATTCATGTTCAGTTATAGCTGCTTAAAATCAGAGTTTAATCTTGCATAAATCTCTATGATCATTCTCCATACCAGAAATAGTCAAGTTTTAATCAAACTAAATTGTATCATTTAATGTGAAGTGATGCTGCTGTCACACTTCCAGCATAATCTCACTTTCAAAAACTGTAGTTTGACTTAGTCTCTAATCAGCTGGCATTAGTGATGAAGTTTTGGCTTACCGTGTTATTATGGTCATGTTTTACATCTTGCCAAAGAATACTAAAATATAGTCACCTTTTGCCTCTTCCCTTTGTGAATTTTGTATTACTAATTAGAGGCAATTTTCATTCTTATATTTCTCTACTTCTTTCCTAGCCTTATAAGCAATGAACCTTATTATAAAAAGTCCAGCAATATGTAAAATGTGGAATAAATTGTAAACAAAGCATGTTCTCTGATGAGAGCCTGCATATGTCACTTCAGTTAAAATGTTTAGTAATGAAAGGTTTTTTTTTGTTTTGTTTTGTTTTGGTTTGGTTTGGTTGTTCATATATGGCAAAGATAATGCATCTTTCTTGAGTAACAATCATCCATGTGTCTGCTCTAAGTCCTGGATGTCCCAGAAAATGTTCTATATGCAGAATTCTAACTTTCCTAGTTTTAAATTGCAATAGAGAGAGAAAGAAAGAGATTAGAATATCTGTTACAAGTGTAATTACCCTTGAGAGAATGCCATGATGATATTTATATCTTAGCATGAACATAATGAAGGACTGGGTTTTGTTGCTGGATAGTACAGAAGATTTTTAAAATAAATAAGATGAAAAGGTGGTGTGTTAAGTGGGGCAAAGAGTATAAATTAGGTTAAGAAGCTTTGAGACATTGCATATAAACATATTTTAAGATTAAAAAAAAATCTGGACTGTCTTTCCTTTTAATAGTAAAAGGGCAGATTTAGGGGATTTTTTAAAAAGTAAAAAAAAAAGTGTGTGTGTATATAAATATATATATATATTAGCTTAGGGACAGGAGGAGAAAGGGATGACAAAGGATGAGATGGCTGGATGGCATCACCAACTCAATGGACATGAGTTTGAGTGAACTCCGGGAGTTGGTGATGGACTGGGAGGCCTGGTGTGCTGCGATTCATGGGGTCGCAGAGTCGGACATGACTGAGCGAATGAACTGAACTGAACTGAATATTACTTATAACCATTGAAATGAACCATTTCCAGTATATGTAATAGCCAGATCAATCACTGTTTTCTCAGGAAGTACATTGTGGATAGTTTACAAGACAATATTTTTTTGAAACACTATCCTTTTCATTGGGCTTCCCTAGTGGTTCAGCAGTAAAGAATCTGCCTGCCAATGTAGGAGACAGGATTTGGTCCCTGGGGCCAGAAAATCCCTTGGAGAAGAAAATGGCAACCCACTCCAGTATTCTTGTCTGGGAAATCCCATGGACAGAGGAGCCTGGCGGGCTTCAGTCCCTGTGGTCACTAAGAGTTGGACATGATGAATGACTGAAAAACAAGTACCTCTTATTGTGGGATATTTAACATCCGTAAACCTCTAGTTTTCACTTTTTCTTCCAAATCTAACACTCAGAAACCATGCTTCCACAAATTCCGAAGCTTCTCCTGATAGACTAGAATCATCCAGACTAAAGTTTATTGAATCCTGAGAATGGTGTTTAAATATATTTTTGAAGATCTAAATTAAATTTTCTTTAGCCAAAATGATATATCAACCATATTATGTCGATGCTTTGATCGTCTGAATTTTTTTGTTTTCTGAAAGGGATACCTTTGTTATACATACATATTTGTTTTCAATTTTTTCAGTTAGTCTGATAAACCATCCTTGAAATTTGGAGCGAGGTGCAACGATTTTTATTATAGGCCATATATTATTGATTGATGGCAAAGAAGTAAAGATCTATATTTAACATGTAAAAAGAAAGGAATTTTCCTATGAAAAATGTAAAATATTCAAAAACTTTTATATCAAGATGATTCAGAGTAGAGTCAAATTACTCTCTAGAGAACTTTCAATTACATTAACATATTAAATATAATTTTGATTTTTTGCCAAATAATACACTTACACTGATATGTTCATTTGAGAAATGGTGAAAGTTAGAACAGTGTAGTAAGTGCATATCTGAAAGAATATTTTTTTCTAAGTTTTCATTCCAATCTCAAAGAAAGGCCATGCCAAAGAATGTTCAAACTACCACACAATTGTACTCATCTCAAATACTAGCAAAGTAATGCTCAAAACTCTTCAGGCTTCAACAGTACGTGAACCAAGAAATTCCAGATGTTCAAGCTGGGTTTAGAAAAGGCAGAGGAACCAGAGATCAAATTACCAACATCCATTGAATTATAGAAAAAGCAAGAGAATTCCAGAAGAACATCTACTTCTGCTTTATTGAATACACCAAAGCCTTTGACTCTGTAGATCACAACAAATGGTGGAAATTTGTTAAAGATATGGGAATACCAGACCACCTGACCTGCCTCCTGAGAAATCTGTTGCAGGTCAAGAAGCAACAGTTAGAACAGGACATGGTATAACAGACTGGTTCCAAGATGGGAAAGAAGTACATCAAGGCTATATATTATCACCCTGCTTATTTAACTTATATACAGAGTACATCATGAGAAATGCCAGAATGGATTAAGCATAAGCTGGAATCAAGATTGTCAGGAATAATATCAATAACCTCAGATACACAGTTAATACCACCCTTATAGCAGAATGTGAAGAAATAAAGAGCCTCTTGATGAAGGTGAAAGATATTTTTCTCCTCTTTCACCTTCATCAAGCCAGGCTTCAACAGTATGTGAACCGAGTATGTGAAGCCTGGCTTGATGAAGGTGAAAGAGGAGAATGAAAAAACTGGCTTAAACTCAACATTCAAAAAACGAAGATCATGGCAACCAGTCCTGTCACTTCATGGCAAGTAGATGGGGAAACAATGGAAACAGTAAGAGAATTTATTTTCTTGGGCTCCAAAATCACTGCAGATGGTGACTGCAATCATGAAATTAAAAGATGCTTGCTCATTGGAAGAATGACCTAGACAGCAAAATAAAAAGCAGAGACATTACTTTGCCAGCAAATGTCTGTCTAGTCAAAGCTATTGTTTTTCCAGTAGTCATATATGGATGTGAGAGTTGGACCATAAAGAAAGCTGAGCACCAGAGTTGATGCTTTTGAGCTGTGGTATTGGGAAAGACTCTTGAGAGTCCCTCGGATTGTAAGGAGATCTAACCAGTCCATCCTAAATGAAATCAGTCCTGAATATTCATTGGAAGAACTGATGCTGAAGCTGAAACTCCAATACTTTGGATACCTGATGTGAAGAACTAACTCATTGGAAAAGACCCTGAAACTGGGAAAGATTGAAAGCAGGAGGAGAAGGGGATGACAGAGAATGAGAAGGTTAGGTAGCATCACTGACTCGATGGACATGAGTTTGAACCAGTACCCGGTGTTGGTAATGGACAGGGAAGCCTGTTGTGCTTTGGTCCAAGGGGTCATGAAGAATCAGAACAACTGAGCAACTGACCAGAACTGAATCCATAAGAAACTCCTGATCCATCTTCAAACTCCTCAAGCTACATGCATCTCTGATAGCCTACAATTAACTAGAAATTAATAGAAAATATTTCTGTGACATATTTTGAAAACAAGTTAAAAAGCTGAAATGATTGTATTATTTTCAACAAGACATGGGGCATATATTTTTTTCAAATTGCATATTTTTACAGAAAGTAGCATATCTTACAAGTGTTCAATATGTGTCAGAAAGATACTTTACATTATAAATCTACTTCTTTTCCAAATACCACTTTGCCAGTATTTCTTCTTTATGAATCTATCAATATTCACAAACTCTTGTAATATCAATTTGTAAACTAAAGTATTATAGAAATGTTAAGTATTTATGAATCTTAAGCAAAATGTTAATAACTATCAGGATGGTTTATCATATATTTGCAACGTTTCCAGGGTAAATTGCTCTGCCTGGTCTGTCCAGGCTCTTGGACAGAAAATCTGAAATATGATGAGAAACAGAAATTTAAAACACTTTCTCTCTCACCTCTCTCTCTGTTTTTCTCTCTCCCATATAAGAGAAAGGTTTTATTCTTTATGTAGCATCAGTCGTCTGCTTTGGAGCTATAGTGCAAACCAAAATATAAAAAATGCTGTGTTCATGTGTCCCACTCATTGCAACCCCATGGACTGCAGCTCGCCTGTCCATCCCTTTCCTTCACTGTCTCCGAGAGCTTCCTCAGACTCACGTCCATTGAGTCGGTGATGCCATCCAACCATCTCATCCTCTGTTGCCCCCTTCTCCTGCCATCAATCTCTCCCAGCATCAGGATCTTTTCCAGTGAGTCATCTCTTCACATCAGGTGGCCAAAGTATTGGAACTTCACCTTCAGCATCAGTCCTTCCAATGCATATTCAGGGTTTATTTCCTTCAGGATTGACTTGTTCTGATCTACTTGCTATCCAAGGAACTCTCAAGAGCCTTCTCCAGAACCAAATTTGAAAGCATCAGCTCTTCGAACCATACTGTTATGTATTCTAATGATAATGAACTTAGTAAGAAATAGAATTAGTCCATGAGCTTGTAGCCTCTGTGTCTTCTCAATGACACCAATAGGAATTACAATCTTAACCAGGGAAGAAATAGATTGATATCTTTAAGTCTAACCCTTCCTCTCTCTCTAACTCCCTTTCTATCCTGTGGGTTTCAAGTTCTTCGCCTAAACACATTCTAGAAAATTGTCTTTCTTAATCCTAGTGTTTCCCCTTCCTCACTTCCGAGCTGACCCCACACCCTACTCTTATGCCATCTGCAACCTGTGCTAATTATTCTACAATTAAGAAATGAAAAACTGATGAAGTGACTCATGAGATGAATAAGGGAAAATCCTATTTGGTTTACTTTTTAAAATTGGAGAAATTTAATCCAGCTCAAAACCTAGGCTAAGATGGCTATCATTTTGTGGAATGAGTTATCCTTCAACTACCAAGCCTGTCCCTTAGTGGGTAGCTTAAAGTGTTAAATTTAAAATTAATCTTGCACTGGACTATCAGCATTTCATTTGGGAAAACTGTACATACGTAGGCTCAGCTATTACATGTTATGTACTGAATCTGTAAATTCCTCATTATTTGTTTCATGTTCCTTACCATGTAATGAAGTGAAGCGAAATGAAAGTCGCTCAGCTGTGTCTGACTCTTTGCTACCCCCTGGACTATACAGTCGATGGAATTCTCTAGGCCAGAATACTGGAGAGGGTAGCCTTTCCTTTCTCCGGGGGATATTCTCAACCCAGGGATCACAGCTAGTCTCCCACATGGTGGGCAGATTCTTACCAGCTGAGCCACAGGGAACCTTTACCATGTAATAGTAATTAACCAAAAATAATAATATAATGCCATATTTCCTGAAAAACAAGCTATTATATATTTTAAATAAGTGTTTATCTTCTGCTCAAATCAGAGGTGAATGAACCTGAGCTTAGATTGAAACATATTTCATCCTAAGTAACTGTTAGATAACAGTTTTAACCATTTCAGTTGAAGTGAGCTCCAAAGGGTTGTGTCTCCTATTCTTGACTAAACATAAGCAGGATTTAAAGGTAGAAGCTAAGCATAGACCCAAACTCTGATAGTACAGCTGTGTGTACAGGTTAAAATGGTGGACACTTTGGGAAATGTGTGTCTGCTTAGTGTATGAGCAGGGCCATTTCAGTCATAAAATATGGAGCAATAAGTGAAACACTGTTCACAGAGCATTAATCTGTGGGCAAATCAGGAAAGCAGCATCCAGGACTCCTCATGCAACTATTCTGGAAGTGTCAGGAGAATTTTCGATACATAGTCATTGACGCACAGAGTCTGGAATTAAGGACTAGAGAGGTTTTTGCTTATCTCATGTTAAAGATTCTGACCACAGAGCTTAATTTTTTGAAGATGACTGGCTTTCCCCTCTAGTTTTTCTAGTTCCTAGGAGGCTGTTTTGAGATGGATCAAATAGTATTTACTGCGTGAAGTCACACAGAGAGAGCACTCTGCTCAATTTGCAGAGCTGGAAGCATGTGACCTAGATTTTTATAAGGTCTTGAGTTCAAAAAGAACTAAGGCAGTAATGTCACAACTCAAAGTAAAGGGCCTGAATTTTCTTCCATTTCCTAAATTCTGGGTCTAATATAGAGGCCATTTCCTTCTTCTGTGAGTTTAGTCTTTTCTGAATGGCTCATTGTACTTTCTTTGCCTATTGTGATTTACAGTAAACCTATCTTCCCTATTTGAATTTTACTAAAAGTTGTGTAAAAAGCAGAGTGGCAGCAGTAATATCCTGGATATGCTCCCTAGGTTAAATTTCCAATTTGATCCACTTCATTTTTTTAATTAAATTATTACTGCCTCAACTCATCTTCCTTCTTGTGATTGCATTGCTAGCTCCCATAAAATATTTTTAATTCATGACCTCATTCTTTGCTTTGTTTGTGATCTAGCTACTTGTTCATTTAGTGTAAACAGTAAAGGAACATTTTTCCTCGGAAATGTAGTTCTGGAATTGTAACTGAGAAACTCTAACAAAAGAAAAGAAATGAAGCAAGCTCTATTTCAGGCATTTGGTGGTCACCTTACGGGTTGTAAACAGAACCTTTTTATGATCCTAAGGTCACTAGGGAGAAACAAGAAAAATCATTCTGGCATTGTCAAGTAGAATGAGAAATTCAGCCTTCTTTATACCTTTTTCTGGAAATTGCTAGGTTAGGTAAAGATAAGGATTTGACAGTGATTTTTCAGCATATATATATATACTCAGTGCCTATTGAATGCCACAACATGGTAACTTGAAATGAAAGAGGTACAGGCATGATTCTTTCTTTTCTGAAATCCATGGATTAGTAGGAGATGTAGACACGAATATGTTTTACTCTTATCATTAATGATAAATTATCAACCAGTCTTGTTTGGAGACATTTTCTATATTCTGTCTTCTAAAAACTATTTTGTTCACTTTGATTTTTTCCTTTGTTATTGTTAGGGGTTGATTTTAAGGTTAGACACACACACAGACTCATGCACACACGTATGCATGCACACAAACACCTTAAAATTGAATAGCACAGGCTGAAATTGACTAAATGGAAAGTGCTCTTTCTTTTTGCTAATTGCATTTTAACAGAGATATTTGCTAATGCAGTAAAGAGGATGCTGCTTTAATGTTGTTCTATCTGCAGTTTCCAGTGCTATTCAAAGCACTGAAATTAAACCTAAACTTCATTAGAAGTTTTTCAAGAAACTGGAAGAATTTCCAGCCAATATATGAATTGAGAAAACTCATACAAATTGGAAAATTTTTTTCTCTATTTTGGGGAAGCTATTGTGCTATATATCATTTCATATTTTTTGAAAATATAGCATTTATTACAGCCTCCTCAGAATTATGGTATAGATGCTTTCAGTGTTGGCCTCTATTGCTGCTAACATGCCATCTCTTCATCCTTGTTTGCCTATTTTCCCTTCCCATGCTTGTGTGGCCTGGGAAAACTGATCATTTTAATATGTCTTGTATACCCATAATCGATATTCCAGCTTTATTTTTAAAAAGTGAACAAATGGAAGTACTGAGTACATAAGAAGGGAAAGAAAGTGAAAGTGAAGTCGTTCAGTCCTGTCTGACTCATTGCAACCTCCAGGCTCCTCCTTCCATGGGATTTTCCAGGAAAGAATACTGGAGTGGGTTGCCATTTCCTTCTCCAGGGGATCTTCCCAACCCAAGGATTGAACCCAGGTCTCCCACATTGTGAGCAGATGCTTTTACCATCTGAGCCACCACAGAGTACGTATAAAGGGAAAGAACTATAGCATAATAACTAAAGATGGAATCAAGCAACCAGAATCAAGATCCTGAATAAGTTGCTTACTACTTAAAGCCTCAGTCTCCTCAGATATAAAATTCTGGCTTTCGTGATGGGTGTGAGAATTAAAAACTGCAGTGTCTATAAAGCTTTGACACATAGTAAGTCCACAAAGGATTATTATGGTGATAAATTTTACTGCCTTTCTGTGTGTGTGTGTGTGTGTTTGTGTGTGTGTGTCTAGGGGGGATTGATGACTTGCATACAATAAGTATTTTTCTGCCTTCCATATGCTATTTTTATTCTTGATTAATTATAAAAATTCTTCAATAAATCATATTTATTTATCTGTTTTTAAAAATTTTATTGGAGTATAGTTTCTTTACAAAGAGGCTTCCAAGGTACCTCTAGTGGTAAAGAATCTGCCTGCCAGTGCTGGAGATGCGGGTTCAGTCCCTGGGTCAGGAAGATCCCCTGGAGAAGGAAATGGCAACCCACTCCAGTATTCTTGCCTGGAGAATCCCATGGACCGGGAGGTCTGGTGGGCTGCAGTCCACAAGGGTCGCAAAAGAGTCAGACATGACTAGCAACTAAACCAAAGTCACCAATACAATAACAAATACAACCAATACAATCAATAACAAAGTCACTTAGGTCACTGTCTAGCACTGCGTAGGTTCTCATTATTATCTATAGTATGTAGATATCATGTATCATAGTATTTATGATACATTTATCATTTATTTATAGTATCATTTATCCATAGTATTATTATTTATACATAGTATCAGTATCACATATATACATAGAATATAATTTATACATAGTATCAGTATCACATATATACATAGTATCAGTAGTATATATGTGTCAATCCCAACCACCCAAAAGCCCTCTGTGCTTGTTACTGAGAATACAACAATAAAAATATAAGATGGTTTCTATCCCAGGATATTTACAATCTTCTGGGGAGGATATTCAAGTTAATAATACTGTGTGATAAAAGTTATAAATGCTAAGGCAGTTTGCACAAAGTTAGAGGCTAACCAAGGGACAATAATAACCTAGTCTTTGGGATTTCGGAGATTGCTGCTAGGGAGAGGAAACTCTAAACTGAGTTCTCAACAATGAAGATAAATTTGTTAGGAAGAACAAAAGAAAAAAATTAATAGGGGCCCTCTAGGGAGAAGAAGCAGCCTACAAAAATGTCCAGATTAAAAGAGATCGTCTAAGATTTTCAGCTTCAAACCTATCATTTATTTTAGATAGAAATTGGCAAGTAATTTGTGTTCTTTGCTATTAAGGATAGGAACATCTGTGACCTAAGATTTTCAAATAGTGAAAGGTTATTTGGGGATCATAGATGATAGTACAGAGATATCAAAGATGTAAAGAAATATCTTATTATTATGAAAAGGGAAAAAATGTTTCATGATTTGTTGCTTATAACCAACATCTTAGAGCCCTGTAATCAATTAGATTAGCATTCTACAGTCATTGCTTTGAGGTGCCCCCTAGTATTTTTTATAGTTGTTAATTTTACATATGGTTAAATAGGCAAATTTTTCTCATTATATATTTTGGCAGTATACTCCTACCTCAGTTGAAATACTACTTTTGTAGTTTGTTTTTCTTTTTTTTTCCTCCTTAGGCTAGCCGCTAGAGTGGCCTGTACAAAAATTGTTTTCTATTACTCATTTCAGTACAATTGATGGTTATTCTCACCAATCTGTGAATAACTGTTCTTGCTTTTGAAAGTATGTTAAAGCTGCTAGAAAGGCCACATTTTCTAACTATTATATGGTTTTACTGTCTAATACTCTGCAATATTATCATTCTCTATTTTATCTATTCTTTCTTTTATGTAGCTCATGCTTATTGTTTGTTGTTCAGTTGCTAAGTTATGTCTAATACCGTGATCCCATGAACTGCAGCACACCATTACAATGTACATAAATACAGACATTCTCAAATAAATCAGATATTTCTGCTCTTATTGATGTTGATCATTTCTGGAATTGCATATATTTCCATATTTAGGATTAATTTTAGAACTGGAAAATACTTGGAAATGATTTCCAATGAATGTTAGAGAAAAAAAAAGTGTTACTTCATTTAAATTAATAGATTATCCTTTCATTCTTTTTGCTGCTTTGAAGGGACAGATGACAAATTGTTCCACATATTTTAAAGATTATTGTTTTTCTAAGGGTAAATGGATATTCTGTGCTTGAATTAGTAACTTAATTCATTCCATAACAGTTTTTCCAAGTTAGGGTGCCTTCCTTTATCTGTAATCTTCTGAAATTAAAAAATTTGCATAATTTTTCATGTTGTCCAATTCTAAATTAACACTTTGTGCTTTAAGCCCTATGCAATATAAATGAAGAAAACCATATATAAATAACTCAACCAATAATATTCAATCTCCAACTAAAAATGAATTAAAGGATTGGAGATGAAGGAAGGAGGAAGATATAATTTAAAATTTCCTAAGTACATCCTCCTGACTCCAATTCTTGCTTTTACTTCCATTCTGGGCTATACACTGCTTTGTTTCATAAGTAAATTGGCATTTTGAATTTTTTAAGTATAAGTAATCTGAACTTAGAATGCTTGAATCCCTTCTCCAGAGAGGATCTAAGTGTCTGTTTCTGGAATGACTGACATGCACAACTGGTCAATGAGTGATGGAGAGAGAAGCAAACTTACTGAGGGCTCTTCCAGATCTGTGAGTCCAAATGTTTATAATTTTCCAAGTGAATATGACATTGGATATTCATAAAAGGGAACAAAGATCACGACTAAAATACCTGTAGGTTAATGGACTTTATAAAATGATCTGAAACTCATACCATGATTTAGAGAGTCATTAATCATTTGTGACAATTCCTATGACCATGTGTGTAATGTATATTCAATACAATTATATTAAAGTCAGTTATATAACTCATACAGTGTTCTCTGCTTCTACTTCAAATGAGTGTTCTTTATCACCCTGTCATAACAGTTTCTTCTGAATTTCTACTCCCATAAGGTCACTGATGGCATATAGGTTAAAATAATGCTAAATTGTTCAAATATTTGAACTTTATCCTGTGACTAGTAATAATTTATCGTAGTGCCTATTACCATCATTACTGTGCTAGATTATTTATTATGTTAAACTTTTCAACTACTTCATAGCTAAGAGATTCATATATGATTGATCTTCAGTGAACATTTGATTTTTATACACATTCTTTCTTTTATGGTCCAATTCTCATTAAATTTTTTAAGATGAATGGGAGAGGAAATTGAGATTACCAGAAAAAAGTGTTCTCTAAGAATGTCATGATGATTGAATTTTTTTTATGATTTTATTGTTTTAGAGAGAGTTTAGACTTACAACAAAATTGAGAGGGAGATACAGAGGTTTTCCATAAACCATCTGCCCCCATGTATGTATAGCCTTCCCATTCTTAACATCACTCACCAGAATGGTCATTTGTTACAAGGGTAAATCTACATTGATATATCATAATCTCCCAAAGTTCGTAGTTTTCCGTAGGGCTCACTATTGGTATAGGTGATTCTATGGGCTTGGATAAATACATAATGATATATATCCATCATTACAGTATCAAACAAAGCACTTTTACCCTCCTAAAATTTTCTGTGTTCTGCCTGCTTTTGTCTCTTTACACTCCCACTCCCACTATTGGTAAATTTGATCTTTGTATTGTCTCCATAGTTTTGCTTTTTCCAGAATGTCATATAGTTTGAATCATATGTTATGTAGTCTTTGCAGTTTTGCTTCTTTCACTCAGTAATGTGTTTCCCATGTCTTTGCATGGCTTGATAGCTCATTTCTTTTTAGCACTGAATAGCATTCTATAGTCTGGATGTACCACTGTTTTTTTATCCATTCATCTGCTAAAGGATGCCTTGGTTGCCTCCAAGTTTTGAAAATTTTGAACAAACCTGTGTGCATGTTTTTGTATGTATGTATTTTGTCAGCTCCTTTGGGGAAATATCAAGGAGTGTGATTACTCAATTATATTTTGACAGACTTTATTTTCTTGGGCTCCAAAATCACTGCAGATGGTGACTGCAGTCACAAAATTAAAGCACACTTTCACTCAGTAATGTGTTTCCCGTGTCTTTGCATGGCTTGATAGCTCATTTCTTTTTAGCACTGAATAGCATTCTATAGTCTGGATGTACCACTGTTTTTTTATCCATTCATCTACTAAAGGATGCCTTGGTTGCCTCCAAGTTTTAAAAATTTTGAACAAACCTGTGTGCAGGTTTTTGTATGTATGTATTTTGTCAGCTCCTTTGGGGAAATATCAAGGAGTGTGATTACTCAATTATATTTTGACAGACTTTATTTTCTTGGGCTCCAAAATCACTGCAGATGGTGACTGCAGTCACAAAATTAAAGCACGCTTGCTCCTTGGAAGAAAAGCTATGACAAACCTAGATAGCATATTAAAAAGCAGAGATACTATTTTTCCAACAAATGTCCATCTATTTAAAGCTATGTTTTTTCCAGTAGTCACGTATGGATGTAAGAGTTGGTCCATAAAGAAAGCTGAGCACCAAAGAATTGATGCTTTTGAACTCTGGTGTTGGAGAAGACTCTTGAGAACCCCTTAGACAGCAAAGAGATCCAGTCAGTCCATCCTAAAGGAAATCAGTCCTGAGTGTTCAATGTAAGGACTGATGCTGAAGCTGAAACTCTAATATTTGGCCACATGATGTGAAGTACTGACTCATTAGAAAAGACTGTGATGCTGGGAAAGATTGAAGGCAGAAGGAGAAGGGAGAACAGAGGATGAGATGGTTGGATGGCATCATTAACTCAATGGACATGAGCAGTGTCTGGGAAATGGTGATGGACAGGGAGGCCTGGCATGCTGCAGTCTATGGGGTTACAGAGTCGGACAGGACTGAGTGACTGAACAAAAGCAACAATATCTTTTTTTTTTTTTTTTACAAATGAGTGAAAAAAAAAAAGTACTGAGTACAAATCATGAACTGAAGATAGCAGTTGTCTTAGTCTGTTCAATCTGCTATAAATAAATACTATAGACTGAGTGGCTTATAAGCAAGAGATATTGATTTCTAACCATTCCGGAGGGTAGAAATCTGAGATCACGGTGTCAGTCTGCTGCGTGAGGGCCCTCTTCCAGGTTTTAGACATCTCCTTGTCTCTGACTTTGCAAAAGGAGACTCTTTTAAAAGGACATTGGTCTTATTCATGAGAGCTAAGACATCATGACCTGACCACTACCCAGTATCATCACCCTCAACATTTGGTTTCAACATGTAAATTTTGTGGGAGACACAAATATTCAGACCATAGCAGCAGTAGACAAGCAAATCTTTGCTATTTATATTTGTGCTCAAAGATTCTGAGATGGTACTATTGGAGGGCACTTTGGCAATAGTAACTGATGTGTTCCCTTTTCAATATCAAGTGGCCTGGATAATAGTCAAGTTTAATAACTTATATGTGGTCTCTGAGTACTTGTGTGTCTTCTCTGTTTACTCGGTTTGCTTATCTCAGTTCTCTCAACTAAAGTTGGGACTATAAAGGTGACATATTTATAGGAGAAATAAATGAATGCACATAAAATAATTGGCATAATTCCTAACAGAGAGTTCACAAATAACATAGTCTCCAGTTACGTTTTCAAAAAGAGTTTTCTCCTTATTCAATAATACCTGAAGGGTCTTCACAGTTGAGACCTTGCTGAACACCATGTCTTTACCCTGTATTTGGTAATCTCTTTTCCACTGATTTTTATTATGAATGTATTTGTTTATGAGCATGAGGTCTACTCATAACATAGTATACCATGCTACAGTACTTCTTGTCCTCATGCTATGATTGAATTATTACAGTAAAAATCCTTAGGAAGATAATCTTATATGCAATATGGATTTATGAGCAAGCCTAGGTGAAAAACTTTTGTCTATGGATGTTTATAAAGAAAAATCTTCTCTCCAGTACTGTATCTGAGAATTATTCTTCCCATGTCAGTTTTGAGTGGAAATTATGGCATCATTGACTCAATGGACATGAGTTTGAGTAAACCCCAGGAGATAGTGAAGAACAGGAAAGCTGGGGTCGCAGAGTCAGACATGACTGAACAACGGGAAAGAGACTTTGCACCAAGCAAACATAACAAATATTAGAAGGGATTCATTATCAATTCTACTGCATTTTTAGTTTCTGTGTAAGCTGTCTGCAGTCCAAGGGACTCTCAAGAGTGTTCTCCAACACCACAGTTCAAAAGCATCAATTCTTCGGCACTCAGCTTTCTTTATAGTCCAACTCTCACATCCATATATGACTACTGGAAAAATCGAAGCTTTGACTAGATGGACTTTGTTGACAAAGTAATGTCTCTGCTTTTTAATATGCTCTCTAGGTTGGTCATAACTTTTCTCCCAAGGAGTAAGTGTCTTTTAATTTCATGGCTGCAGTTACCATCTATAGTGATTTTGGAGCCCCAAAAATGAAGTCCGTCACTGTTTCCACTGTTTCCTCATCTATTTCCCATGAAGTGATGGGACCAAATACCAGGATCTTAGGTTTCTGAATGTTGAGCTTTAAGCCAACTTTTTCACTGTCCTCTTTCACTTTCATCAAGAGGCTCTTTAGTTCTTCTTCACTTTCTGCTATAAAGGTGGTGTCATCTGCATATCTGAGGTTATTGATATTTCTGCTGGCAATCTTGCTTCCAGCTTGTGCTTCTTCCAGCCCAGCATTTCTCTTGATGTATCTGCATATAAGTTAAATAAGCAAGGTGACAATATACAGCCTTGACGTACTCCTTTTTCTATTTGGAACCAGTCTGTTGTTCATTGTCCAGTTCTAACTGTTGCATCTCGACCTGCATATAGGTTTCTCAAGAGGCAGATGAGGTGGTCTGGTATTCCCATCTCTTGAAGAATTTTCCAGAGTTTGTTGTGTTCCACACAGTCAAAGGCTTTGGCATAGTCAATAAAGCCAAAGTAGATGTTTTTCTGGAACTCTTGCTTTTTTGATGATACAACAGATGGCAATTTGGTCTCTGGTTCCTCTGCCTTTTCTAAATCCAGCTTGAATATCTGCACGTTCACAGTTAATGTACTATTGAAGACCTGGTTGGGAGAATTTTGAGCATTACCTTGCTAGCATGTAAGATGAATACAATTGTGTGGTAGTTTGAACATTCTTTGGCATTGCCTTTCCTTGGTATTGGAATTAAAACAGTCCTGTGGCCATTGCTGAGTTTTCCAAATTTCCTGGCATATGCGTTGGTGGTATAGTGGTGAGCATAGCTGCCTTCCAAATTTCCTGGCATATTGAATGCAGCACTTTCACAGCATCATTTTTCAGGATTTGAAATAGCTCAACTGGAATTCCATCACCTCCACTAGCTTTGTACATAGTGATGCTTCCTAAGGCCCACTTGACTTCACATTCCAGGATGTCTGGCTCTAGGTGAGTGATCACACCATGGTGATTATCTGGATCATGAAGATAATATTTGTCTAGTTCCTCTGTGTATTCTTTCCAGCTCTTGTGAATGTTGTCTACTTCTCTTAGGTCCTTACAGTTTCTGTTGTTTATTGTGCCCAATTTGGCATGAAATGTTTCCTTGGCATCTCTAATTTTCTTGGAGAGATCTCTAGTCTTTACCATTCTATTATTTTCCTCTATTTCTTTGCATTGATCGCTGAGGAAGGCTTTCTTATCTCTCCTTGCTATTCTTTGGAACTCTGCATTCAAATGGGTATACTTTCCTTTTTTCCTTTGCCTTTACTTCTCTTCTATAAACAGCTATTTGTAAGTCCTCCTCAGACAGCCATTTGGCTTCTTTGCATTTCTTTTCCATGGGGATGATCTTGATCCCTGTCTCCTGTACAATGTCATGAACCTCCATCCATAGTTCATCAGGCACTCTGTCTATCAGATCTAGTCCCTAAAATCTATTTCTCACTTCTACTGTATAATTGTAAGGGATTTGATTTAGGTCATACCTGAATGGTCTAGTGGTTTTCCCTACTTTCTTTAAGTCTCTAATTTGGCAATAATGATTTCATAGTCTGTGCCACAGTCAGCTCCTGGTCTTGTTTTTGCTGACTGTTTAGAACTTCTCCATCTTTGGCTGCAAAGACTATAATCAATCTGATTTTGGTATTCTGCTCAGTTGGAGCTTCTGATCAGAACAAAGGGTACTCAGCCTTCTCTTAACTTTAGGACGCAAGCTCAGGATTAAGTATCTGGCACTGACAGGAGCATCTGCCATTGCACCACACATGAGTGTTTTTGAGAGGGCTCAGAAGAGTTGGTTATCTTATGTACAAGGAGGGTTCCATTCTAATTGTCATGTGTGAAACAGGGAATAAGAACTTTAATGATGGTATGCAGTCTCAATACTAAATCTCAACTTTCTATTTTTGGAACATGACTGTCATGATTTAGTCTTGATTGACCAAGCTAGTAGAAAGTTTAGCCTAAGTTGTTCATACTCAAAACTCTTAAGCTATTTCCCATTAAGTTCTAGGGATGAGTAATAAGTCCTGGAGAGGATAACCCAGTCAACATAAAGGCAGAGTAAAGATCTGTGTTTTGAGCGAAGACAAAAAGCAGTGTCTTCAAAGACTTTATTCAGTGGCAGAATCCTCAAATACTTGATTATAGAATGGAGGACCTTGGCTCTCAGGGGGAAAGCACACAGTCTCCCTAACACCCCATGCGGTTGGACAGATGTCTCCTGAGGAAGGTCCTCCGCTTTCCCAATCCTTTGTTATACAAGCTTTTCAAGTCAGTAAGACTTAAACAGGCTCAGTAATACCCTGTTTTCTATCAGAGTACACACAGCTTAACTCAGCGGAAAGGCAGGACTCCCATAATAGATTGAATTGAAAGATTTCTTATCTAAATATTTTATTTACCTTTGATTTCCTCATAGGATACAGAATTGATGTATAACATAATAGAATGAGTCACTTTTAAATGTGATTATAGAAATAGACATTTCTAATTTTCTCTCTCTCTTTTTTGGTTCTCAATAATAGCTAGTAAGTCCAGTCAGTCAAATTTCATTAAATTTTTGTTGTTAGACCCTTATCTAATAAGTTAGAACAATGGACATGGAAGCCTAGCTTGAAAGATATATTTTTCCACAGAAGAATAACTCAATGGCGTTTGCTATCATAAATTATAATTCACACATACATAAAATATCCAGGTAGTATATGTTAAGTATTGCTATAAAATGTACCTCAGCTTAAAAAACACAGTTGTTTCTGAAGACAAGAAATGAGGAAATCAAAATGCATCTATGGACTGATGGACATGGTCTCACTGAATTGTATTATTAGAAAAAGGATTTGATTGATTTTCACATTTTTTTTCCTAAATATGGGGAGAAGGTTGGTAGACAGGCATTTAGACAGGATCAACGTGTATATGAATAATACTGGATGAACCTCTCTGAATGAAATCATGACACAAGGCACATTTCCATCATTTTTGCTGTTGGGATGGAAAAAGAGGAGCTACTCCTCATGGACTTACATTTACTCCTTTCACATTATCTATTTCTTTGCCTGACCTTCTGTTTCACTGAAGAGTAGATTCCCAAACTACCTTATTTCTCATAGGTCACAAGCACAATGAATTGAGATGTGAGTTTGGGACAAGTTGTACAAATATTGGAAGTTATGTAAGAGTCCTCCGTGTTCTCAGGGGTTCTACAGATAGAAAGGGAAAAAATTGATTTTGTTTTTTTTTCATGCTAGGATTACAGTCCTTCTCCAGAGATACTCTTCGTTTTAATGACACTGTCGGGCTATCGCAGTGCAGCTGTGCTGCACAGAGTTCTCTGGGAAGCTTTGAGAGCAACGGGGACAAAGCAGATTAACCATTTCTGTGAAGTTTTTGAAAGGCCACTGTCCTAAGGAGGGTAGACAGATTGATTTGTTGTTGCGTATTCTCTCAAGATTATAGGCATGCTGCCTCATTTAAGCACTGAAAGCAGAAGAATCAGCTTCCTTTTTCTTTTTGCTCAGGATCAGCTATACTCAATAGGAAAAATTGACATGCCTGTGTTGGGTACATGCTTGCACAAATAATTTGCTTGCTTTAATCTGCTATCACACATTGAAAATATGCATAAGGACTGTTCACTTTTTTATTACTTTTGCTTAATTGGGAGGTACAGTTACTTTACAGATTTGTGTTAATTTCTACTGCACAATGAAGGGAATGAGGTAAATATGTTCCCTTTTATAGGCCAGAATATATTGCTAATTATTCTTTGTGCCTGCGTATTCAGTCACTCAGTCATGTCTGACTGTTTGCAGTTCCTCAGACTGTACCCTTCCAGGCTCCTCTGTCCATGGAATTTTCCAGGCAAGAATACTGGAGTGGGATTGCCATTTCTTCCTCCAGGGGATCTTCCTGACCCAGGGATCGAAACTTCGTTTCCTGTGTCTCCTGCATTGCAGGTGAATTCTTTACCATTAAGCTGCCTAGGAATCCAAAATTATCCTTTCAGTTCAGTTCAGTTCAGTCGCTCAGTCGTGTCCAACTCTTTGTGACCCCATGAATTCCAGCACACCAGGCCTCCCTGTCCATCATCAACTTCTGGAGTTCACTCAGACTCACGTCCATCGAGTCAATGATGCCATCCAGCCATCTCATCCTCTGTCATCCCCTTCTCCTCCTGCCCCCAGTCCCTCCTAGCATCAGAGTCTTTTCCAATGAGTCAACTCTTCGCATCAGGTGGCCAAAGTATTGGAGTTTCAGCTTTAGCATCAGTCCTTCCAGTGAACACCAGGACTGATCTCCTTTAGAATGGACTGGTTGGATCTCCTGCAGACCAAGGGACTCTCAAGAGTCTTCCCCAACACCACACTTCAAAAGCATCAGTTCTTCAGTGCTCAGTTTTCTTCACAGTCCAACTCTCACATCCATACATGACCACTGGAAAAACCATAGCCTTGACTAGACGGACTTTTGTTGCAAAGTAATGTCTCTGCTTTTGAATATGCTATCTAGGTTGGTCATAACTTTTCTTACAAGAAGTAAGCGTCTTTTAATTTCATGGCTGCAGTTACCATCTGCAGTGATTTTGGAGCCCTGAAAAATAAAGCATGACACTGTTTCCACTGTTTTCCCATCTATTTGCCATGAAATGATGGGACCAGATGCCATGATCCTCATTTTCTGAATATTGAGCTTTAAGCCAACTGTTTCACTCTCCTCTTTCACTTTCATCAAGAGGTTTTTAGTTGCTCTTCACTTACTGCCATAAGGGTGGTGTCATCTGCATATCTGAGGTCATTGATATTTCTCCTGACAATCTTGATTCCAGCTTGTGCCTCTTCCAGCCCAGTGTTTCTCATGATGTATTCTGCATATAAGTTAAATAAGCATGGTGACAGCATACAGCCTTGACATACTCCTTTTCCTATTTGGAACCAGTCTGTTGTTCCATGTCCAGTTGTAACTGTTGCTTCCTGACCTGCATATAAGTTTCTCAAGAGTCAGGTCAGGTGGTCCGGTATTCCCATCTCTTGAAGAATTTTCCAGAGTTTGTTGTGATCCACACAGTCAAAGGCTTTGGCATAATCAGTACAGCAGGAATAGATGTTTTTCTGGAACGCTCTTGCTTTTTCAGTGATCTAGCATATGTTGGCAATTTGATTTCTGGTTCCTCTGCCTTTTCTAAAACCAGTTTAACATATGGAAGTTCACGGTTCACGTATTACTGAAGCCTGGCTTGGAGAATTTTGAGCATTGCTTTACTAGCATGTGAGATGAGTGCAATTGTGTCGTAGTTTGAGCATTCTTTGGCATTGCCTTCCTTTAGCCTTTGTGAAATAGAAGTTGCCCTCACAATTCTCCTTCTTAGTTAAATCTCTTTACTAACCATTTCTGACCTAACCCTAACTCTAACCCCAACCCTAACCCTCCTAACTAACCATTTATGCTGCATTAAAAATTGAATATCTGTCATTATTTCCACTACTACTACTACTACTAAGTCACTTCAGTCGTGTCCGACTCTGTGTGACCCCATAGACGGCAGCCTATCAGGCTCCCCCGTCCCTGGGATTCTCCAGGCAAGAACACTGGAGTGGGTTGCCATTTCCTTCTCCAATGCATGAGAGTGAAAAGTGAAAGTGAAAGTCGCTCAGTCGTGCCCGACCCTTAGCGACCCCATGGACTGCAGCCCAGCAGGCTCCTCCATCCATGGGAGTTTCCAGGCAAGAGTACTGGAGTGGGGTGCCATTGCCTTCTCCGCATTATTTCCACAGAGATCTTAAATATTATCTATAAGATGGTACAAGTAAGTAACACACAGCTCATCAAGAAAAGATGCTATTCCTGCACATGTACTACAAACTGATAAATACAAACAAGTGTGTGTCTAAAATTTGCTCAGTTTATTTCAAATACACATCTCATGTTATGATACACATCTTTTATTTTTCTATATATCCTGGTCCTGAAAATATGTTAGCAAAAATGCATGTGCCTAATATTACAACCAGTATCAGTGCTAGTATCAACGCATTATTCCTTCTTCTGGAGCTTGAGAGCTGAAAGAATAAGCCACCCTGAACATTCCACATACCCCAGATTTGCTTTCTCAATCATATAGTCAGCAAACAGGAAAATATACATTTCTCTCAATATCCAAGATATAAAACCTGTAACTTTCTCTAGTAAACATTTTGTTGTTGTTCTTTTTCATTTTCATTGGAGTATAGTTGCTTTACAATGTTGTATTAGTTTCTACTGTACAGAAAAGTGAATCAGCTATACATATACATACATCCCCTCCTGTTTTGAATATCCATCCCATTTAGGTCACCATAGAGCACTGGTTGAGTTCCCTGTGCTATACAGTAGTTCTTGTTACTTATCTATTTTGTGCATAGCATCAATAACATATCTGTGTCAATCTCAATCTCCCAATTCATTCAACCCTATTTTGCTAATGGTTTCCATATGTTTGTTCTCATTGTCTATGTCTTTATTTCTATTTTGTAAATAAGATCATCTATGCCATTTTTCTAGATTCTATATATGTGTTAGTATGTGACATTTTTTTTCTCTTTCTAACTTGCTTCCCTCTATATGTCAGTCTCCACGTCCATCTATGTCTTTACAAATGACACAGTTTTGTTCCTTTTTATGGCTGAGCAATGTTCCATTATATATGTGTACCACATCTTTTTACCCATTCCTCTGTTGATGAACTTTTGTGTTGTTTTGATGCTCTACTCTCTTTTTTATCAAACATTTTATTGGATTATAGTTCATTTACAGCATTGTGTTATTTTCTTGTGTGCAATAAAGTGATTCAGTTACTTTTTTCAGATTACATTCCATAATATGATATTACAAGGCATTCGATATTCACTGTGCTATACAGTAAATCTTTTGCTTATCTATTTTATGTGCTCAGTTCAGTTCAGTCACTAAGTCATGTCCGACTCTTTGCGACCCCATGAATCGCAGCACAACAGGCCTCCCTGTCCATCACCAAGTCCCGGAGTTCACTCAGACTCACGTCCATCGAGTCAGTGATGCCATCCAGCCATCTCATCCTCTGTTGTCCCCTTCTCCTCCTGCCCTCAATCCCTCCCAGCATCAGAGTCTTTTCCAATGAGTCAACTCTTCGCATCAGGTGGCCAAAGTACTGGAGCTTCAGCTTCAGCATCATTCCTTCCAATGAACACCCAGGGCTGATCTCCTTCAGAATGGACTGGTTGGATCTCCTTGCAGTCCAAGGGACTCTCAAGAGTCTTCTCCAACACCACAGTTCAAAAACATCAATTCTTCGGTGCTCAGCCTTCTTCATAGTCCAACTCTCACATCCACACATGACTACTGGAAAAACCATAGCCTTGATTAGACGGACCTTAGTTGACAAAGTAATGTCTTTGCTTTTGAATATGCTCTCTAGGTTGGTCACAACTTTCATTCCAAGGAGTAAGTGTCTTTTAATTTTATGGCTGCAGTCACCATCTGCAGTGATTTTGGAGCCCAAAAAAATAAAGTCTGACACTGTTTCTCCATCTGTTTCCCATGAAGTGATTTTATGTGTCAGTTCAGTTCAGTCGCTCAGTCGTGTCCGACTCTTTGCGACCCTATGAATCGCAGCACGCCAGGCCTCCCTGTCCATCACCAACTCCCCGAGTTCACTCAGACTCACTTCCATTGAGTCCGTGATGCCATCCAGCCATCTCATCCTTGGTCGTCCTCTTCTCCTCCTGCCCCCAATCCCTCCCAGCATCAGGGTCTTTTCCAATGAGTCAACTCTTCGCATGAGGTGGCCAAAGTACTGGAGCTTCAGCTTTAGCATCATTCCAAACACCCAGGGCTGATCTCCTTCAGAATGGACTGGTTGGATCTCCTTGCAGTCCAAGGGACTCTCAAGAGTCTTCTCCAACACCACAGTTCAAAAACATCAATTCTTCGGTGCTCAGCCTTCTTCATAGTCCAACTCTCACATCCACACATGACTACTGGAAAAACCATAGCCTTGATTAGACGGACCTTAGTTGACAAAGTAATGTCTTTGCTTTTGATATGCTCTCTAGGTTGGTCACAACTTTCATTCCAAGGAGTAAGTGTCTTTTAATTTTATGGCTGCAGTCACCATCTGCAGTGATTTTGGAGCCCAAAAAAATAAAGTCTGACACTGTTTCTCCATCTGTTTCCCATGAAGTGATTTTATGTGTCAGTTCAGTTCAGTCGCTCAGTCGTGTCCGACTCTTTGCGACCCTATGAATCGCAGCACGCCAGGCCTCCCTGTCCATCACCAACTCCCCGAGTTCACTCAGACTCACTTCCATTGAGTCCGTGATGCCATCCAGCCATCTCATCCTTGGTCGTCCTCTTCTCCTCCTGCCCCCAATCCCTCCCAGCATCAGGGTCTTTTCCAATGAGTCAACTCTTCGCATGAGGTGGCCAAAGTACTGGAGCTTCAGCTTTAGCATCATTCCCTCCAAAGAAATCCCAGGGTTGACATCCTTCAGAATGGACTGGTTGGATCTCCTTGCAGTCCAAGGGACTCTCAAGAGTCTTCTCCAACACCACAGTTCAAAAGCATCAGTTCATATATGTTAATCCCACAATGCCAATTTGTCCCTTCTTTCCTTCATCCCTCTGGTAACCATAAATTTGTTTTCCATGTCTGTCAGGCCATTTCTGTTTTATATGTAAACTCATTAGTTTTAGATTCCAGATAGGAATGATGTCATATACTATCTGTCTTTCTGTGTCTTACTTACTTCACTAAGTATAATATTCTCTAGATTCGTGTTTTGGCAACCCTCTAGGAACCTTTAACTTTTGAAAACTAAACAAAACATCACAAAACCTGTAGTGCTAGCCTTAGACATTCTATTCTTTCCTTATTTTTGACTCACATCAGATACTCCAGCAAAATAAGCGAAGTTGCTCTTTAGTAGGAATATAGTTATTCTACTATTATTTTGATTTCTTAAATGTTGTCTCAATTTCTCAAATCACTAATATTGCAAACAAATTTATATTAGTTTCCTCTAGACATAGACCACGTTTCTTCTTCTTTCTTTCTCCTTCTTCTTGTTATCTTTTAATTCTTGGATGAAGGGCTTATTAGATGGACAAAACTGAGTGGTTCCATTTAGAATATTCAAGGAAGAATTGAATAAATTAAGCCAAATTTAGGCAGTTTTTTTTTAAAGAGGCATAATCTATTTCCTGTGGAATTTTGGCCAGAAGTAGATACTGTAATAATTAAAAACACATAATAAAAAAGGTTTGAGCATAGTCTTTGATAGTGTCCAAGTCTATGTCTGAATCCAAGATCAATAGAAGATAGACAAGAGCTAGCAAGTTGACAGGCATAGAAAATGGGAAGCTACCACTCAGTTTAGTTCAGTTCCTTTCTTTAGGACAGAGTGGGCATGGACGGCAGAGGGACTCGTAGCTTCTTCTGCTTATCTAGCTTCCTCTGATTATCAACCACATAGGAAATGTTGTTGTTGTTCTGTCATTAAGTCATGTCTGACTCTTTGCAATTCCATGGACTGCAGCACGCCAGGCTCCTCTGTCCTTTACCATCACCTGGAGTTTGCTCAAATCCATGTCCATTGAGTTAGTGATGCTATCAAACCATCACATCCTCTGCTGCCCCCTTCTCCTTTTACTTTCAATATTTTCTTGCATCAGAGTTTTTTTTCAATGAGTCATCTCTTCACATCAGGTGGCCAAAGTAGCAGAGCTTCAGCTTCAGCATCAGTGTTTCCAAAGAATATTTAGGGTTGATTTCCTTAAGGATTGATGGAGCTGACCTCCTTGCAGTCCAAGGGATTCTGAAGAGTCTTCTCCAGCACAGCAGTTCAAAAGCATCAGTTCTTGAGCACTCAGCCTTCTCTGTGATCCAACTCTCACATTCATACATAACTACTGAAAAACCATAGCTTTGCCTATATGGACTTTGGCCAGCAAAGTGATGTCTCTACTTTTTAATATCCTGTCTAGAACTGTCATAGCTTTCCTTCCAAGGAGCAGGAGTCTTTAAATTTCACCACATAGACATAGAATCTTCACCATTAAGCAGATGCTCTGTAGAGACTGATTTCTACTTAGATATTTCTCTTCTTTCAAGACACCTGCTGTTAATATTAGTATAATTCAATATTATATGCAATTCCTGCTTTTTTGCTGACATTCTTGAAATTCTAAAGTTATTTCATCAAATATTCATCATGTTTTTCATGGATATTTTTATAGGGAAAAACATTTACAAAATAATAAAAGATTGAGGTGGAGTGTAACAGAAGGGAGGAAGAAAGGAATGGAGGAAAGGAGGGAGGTAGGAAGGGAGAAAGGGAGAAAGGGAAAGGAGAAATATTTTTCCCTTTAGTGTAATTTTATTTATTACTCACATTGTGATTGTGGTATAGGAAAAGTACATTTTGTTAGAACTTGTTACACTTCATTTTGTCTACACCAGCTTAAATTTATACTTATATTTTCAGGAATCTATCTTTCTACAAACTAAGTTCCCTTTGTAAATAATGTATGCAGTGATATTTATCTTAAGCTAATCTTCTTATTAACTATGCATAGACCTTGATAAGATTTACATTTGTTTGAGTGGAGAACAGTCACTTCATGCTAATGTCATAGCTTAAGCTTTGGATTTTTCCTTGTAATATTTTAATTCCCTTGATGTCGAAATATGTGGCTTTCTTCAAGAACCCATGCGAGTATTCAACCTATAATATAATTTATAATAAATGAGTAAACAAAGATAAAATAACTATTCTAAGTTTATTGCTTAAAGAAAGGAGATGTGTAATTCTTGCTTGAAGTCCCGACATAGCATAAGAAAGATCTCAGTATCACATAGATGGACCAACCAAGAAACCCAGGGCTACAGCTGCAGACACAATGTTCACTAAAACTCTTAAGCATTTGTGTCCTACCTAAGTTGCAATGGTGACTGCAGCCATGAAATTGAAAGATGCTTACTCCTTGGAAGAAAAGTTATGACCAACCTACATAGCATATTCAAAAGCAGAGACATTACTTTGTCGACTAAGGTACGTCTAGTCAAGGCTATGGTTTTTCCTGTGGTCATGTATGGATGTGAGAGTTGGCTGTGAAGAAGGCTGAGCACCGAAGAATTGATGCTTTTGAACTGTGGTGTTGGAGAAGACTCTTGGGAGTTCCTTGGACTGCAAGGAGATCCAACCAGTCCATTCTGAAGGAGATCAGCCCTGGGATTTCTTTGGAAGAAATGATGCTAAAGCTTAAACTCCAGTACTTTGGCTACCTCATGTGAAGAGTTGAGTCATTGGAAAAGACTTTGATGCTGGGAAGGATTGGGGGCAGGAGGAGAAGGGGACAACCGAGGATGAGATGGCTGGATGGCATCACTGACTCAATGGATGTGAGTCTGAGTGAACTCCGGGAGCTGGTGATGGACAGGGAGGCCTGGCATGCTGTGATTCAAGGGGTCGCAAAGAGTCGGACACGACTGAACAACTGAACTGAACTGAACTCAACTGAAGTTGCAAAAGTTTCAGTTCAAAGAACAAGGGAAGATAATCATAGAATCAGTGAATACTGTAGCTTGATGAAATATTAATGGTCACTATTGTGTGGTTATGTTGAGAAGCTGAAACTTAGCCACTTGCCCTAATATATAATATATATATATATATATATATATAATATAATGACGGCCTATACTTTTTTGTTATATAGTCCTTGTTCTCCTGGGGATCAACATGTAGTTCTATAAATTACCAATACCACATCTGAGAGGAAATAAAGAGTTCCATTCCTATTTCCCCTAGAGTTTGCTACTGAAATATCAAAGGAGAAAATCTTCAGTTGTCAAAGAACGTGATACAGATAAAGTAGACAATAGTCTACTAGGACACTGGCTTTGTACTGATTTTTAAATCTTGCTTATAAGGAAGTTTTCCCATTAATAATATTATGTTTTTTATCTCTGCAAATTGCTTTTTGAGAATATCTTGAAGTTAATTTGAAAACATTTAATAATTTCAGTTCAGATTTATAAGACAGTGTAAACAAGTGACATATTCTTTGACATTTCTTAACATTTGAGGCTAATAAGATCCAGTCCATTCTGAAGGAGATCAACCCTGGGTTTCTTTGGAAGGAATGATGCTAAAGCTGAAACTCCAGTACTTTGGCCACCTCGTGCAAAGAGTTGACTCATTGGAAAAGACTCTGATGCTGGAAGGGATTGGGGGCAGGAGGAGAAGGGGACAACAGAGGATGAGATGGCTGGATGGCATCATGGACTCGATGGACGTGAGTCTGAGTGAACTCTGGGAGTTGGTGATGGACAGGGAGGCCTGGTATGCACGACTGAGTGACTGAACTGAACTGAAGATTTTATGGAACCTTCAGAACATGAGAAGCACATTTATATCATGTGCTATATATATATATATAGCACATGATATAAATATATGCGTATGTGATATAAATGATATAAACATATATGCATATAATGATATTCAGTTCAGTTCAGTTCAGTTGCTCAGTCATGTCTGACTCTTTGCGACCCCATGAATTGCAGCACGCCAGGCGTCCCTGTCCATCACCAACTCCTGGAGTTCACTCAGACTCACGTCCATTGAGTCCGTGATGCTAGATATTATAATATATGTGACATTATATAAGTGATATTATATATAATATATTATATATTAATATATGTATATTATGCATATTAATATAATAAACATATTAATATGCAATAAATGAATATATAATATATTATAAATGTATTTACATTTCTATTATGTTAAATATCCATCTAGCGTAAAATGTCTTCTTTAGCAGTGTGTGTTTCAAACCATACTATACTTAAATCTTGATATATTATTTAAAAACTATCATGTTATATAATTTTCAATTAAGTTTTAATATATAATAAATGCCTCGTAAGGTAAAGACACAAGCCTATTGTATGAGACTTTGGAAACTAAAAGTCCTCCTTTTCTGGAAGAATAGTAGAACACTAACTTTAGCTTCCACCTTTTACTTGATTTAAGAAAGTAGCTTAAGATATGTGTTTAGTGGTTCTGGTTGTAGATGTTCAATTCATTCTATTAATTTCTCCCCTGGTTTCTCTTCTAGCTATTTTATTAGGACCTTCCATATTAATCCAGTAAACTTTCTGCTCCACTTTGCCCATATCTCTCACCCCCATCCTTTCTTCTTTCCCTAATACTAAGTAATAATTATAGTTAGCTAAATTTTCCTGGAGATTTATAGAAGCCAAAAGAAGAAGTCTTAGGGAAGACTTAGAAGACAACTTTAAACTGGTTATAAGATCTTAAAATTTCTCAAAATTCATTAATCCCACTGGCAACACTTAATATAGAATTCTCTTCCAAGAGGTATTTCTATTTCTCTCTTGTTCCTGATGCTTCCTTCTTTCTAGAGAGACTGTTATTTTTTTCTTTTTCACTTATTCCCACATCAAGAAATTTCCTGTCTGAGCATGCCCATATTAGATTTCATATCACTATGTTTAAGGCTGAAGCAACAGCATGTTTAAGGGCCACTATATTTTCATTTTAACATTACTATTCAATACTGTTAGCAATTTGGAGACCTTTGTTTATGAAACCCTCATTTTCTTTTCTTTTTTTTTTTAATTTTTATCTTATTTTGCTTTACAATACTGTATTGGTTTTGCCATACATTGACATGAATCCACCACAGGTGTACATGAGTTCCCAATCCTGAACCCACCTCCCACCCCATATCATCTCTCTGGATCATCCCCGTGCACCAGCCCCAAGCATCCTGTATCCTGTATCGAACATAGACTTGGTGATTCATTTCTTACATGATAGTATACATGTTTCAATGCCATTCTCCCAAATCATCTCAACCTCTCCCTCTCCCTCAGAGTCCAAAAGTCTGTTCTATACATCTGTGTCTCTTTTGCTGTCCTGCATACAGGGTTATCATTACCATCTTTCTAAATTCCATATATATGTGTTAGTATACTGTATTGGTGTTTCTTTTTCTGGCTTACTTCACTCTGTATAATAGGCTCCAGTTTCATCCACCTTCATTTTCAGCTTGCTTTGGGACCCTAATTATATGCCATTAAAGGCCTGGAAAAATCACCTCTAATTGAAATACAGTTTACTTAGAGATCAATTTTGTGAAGCATACAGTGCCTTGATCAATTTTCAGAGCATTTTCCTCTCTAAAATACATGTAGTGGGTAGAATCTAACCTTATTCAAGAGTACAAGAGTCATGCATCTCCAATAAACAAGAAAAATATACTCTGACTTCCTTCCCTCCTCACCCCCATAAAACCTATATATGAAATACAATAAAACTCACAAGCTATGATGTAATTAGAAAATTTCACAATGGCATATCCTTTCTCTCAATTTCTCTCAATTGTAATAGGTGAAACCAAAAGAAAAAAATGTTTTGTGTAAAAAGACTATAGGTTTCAGTGAAGAAGAGTCCAACTCTTTAAAAATACTTGACCAGGGGCCTTTGAAACTAAGAAATTAAGTGAAACCCCAAGGACAGAATCAAGTTACTTATTAAGAGCCACTCCACTCTATTTGTAGACTGACCTTATATTAACTTGGAATTTGCATTATAGAATTTAATTTTTTTTAATTTCCATTTTTTTTTATCATTTGTTAACTTAAAGACTTAGATATTCTTGTGAGTTGCATGTGGCAGGGGATGGAATATGGGGAAGAAAGGTGTCCCCTTATAATACTCTGCATATTATAATACAGTGCATTTAAACTACACTAAGGCGATATTCTGGAAGTGAGAAACTCATTGGGGTTATTACGGAGATCTGTTAAGTATTTGAAGGATGCCAGGTAGAATCTGTAAGTAAATTAATTATGCATTCCTCAAAGGATGGAACTGGGATCAATGAGTCAAAGTTAGGAAGAAGTGGGATAGATTTCAGAAAGATTACACAGTATAGATTGGGCTCTGTTATGAGGAATTGATCTCCTCTTTCCAGGAAACATTTTATGTAGACACGGATGCCCAATTGCTCTGGATGTTGTTAAGGTGTTTTTTACATTATAAAATACTCCTGAAGTTAGAACTTTAAATTCATTTTCAACACTATAAGCATTTCATAAAGAGAAGAGTAAATAGTTTAAAACATTGCTTTAAATTGCAATACTATAATTGGATCATAGAAATGAATATCTGGCTCAACTCTATTAAAATGTGCATATACTAGTCATCCTATTAATTTTATATTTATTTTGATTCTGTCACTCTTTTGATAGCATAAAAATTTAAGACTTCACCACCTACTATACATATGTCCTCTAACCTTAGGGACATTAATGAATTTGATCACTGTACCTATATTGACGATGAATCTACCTTAGGAGAAAGGCTTCGGGAAAAAATATGTTCTTGAAACATAGGTTCACCACTCAATAGCCTCTGCATTTAGGGATTTAAATTTTTTTTTTTTACTTTAATTTTCTCTTGAAAATATTATAGAGGTAAAAGATCTACTTTGGCTGTTGTAGGTATTAAATGAGATCATTTATGCAGATCACTTAGCATGGCTTCAAGCTTATAAGAAACATCCAGAAATGTTGGTAATAATGCTTGATAACAGCTCTTAAGTAAGTGAAGTTGTTCAGTCGTGTCCGACTCTTTGTGACACCATGGACTGTAGCCTACCAGGCTCCTCCCTCCATGGGATTTTCCAGGCAAGAGTACTGGAGTGGGTTGCCATTTCCTTCTCCAGGGGATCTTCCCAACCCAGGGATCAAACCCGGGTCTCCCACATTCCAGACAGATGCTTTATCCTCTGAGCCACTAGGGAAGCCCGATAACAGCTCTTGTTTGCTAATAATTGATATTATCAATAAATATACCTAAAAACGTTAAGGATGAGAACAGATTTGTTTTTCATCTTTGTATCCAAAACTTTTGCAGTTTTATTTGCAAAAATGGTCTGATAAATTTTAACATAATGAATGAGTGGGTATTTGGATGGATGAAAAGGAAAAATGGGACAAATCATTGGAGAACCCTTTGCAGTGAAACACAAAGAGTGTAATTGTTTTGATAAATCAAGAAACATATTCTCTTATTTTTTTTTTAGAGAAAGTGTTTTTTAGAAAGAAATCATCTGGTTTGTTTTTATACCCTTGGAGAAATCATAGTAGATCACTGTGAAGGCTTGTCTTGCCTTGATGCACAGAGAAATGTGATTTTATTTCCACTCATCAGGGATTGCCGAAAAATAAATGTAAAAGATGTAAACAAGGCAAAACAAATAGAAGCGGTCTACTGTTTCCAGAAGGGTCCTGGTTAACTTTCTACCTACCAGAAGACATTGCTGAATTCTGATAACTACAAGTTCAAGCTTGACTGTTCTTCCCACTGATGAGAACAGGCTGGTAAAAGACAGTGGGCATATTTAATTCCACACTGTGAGCACACAGGTGGGAGGTAATCAGAATGGATAGATATAGTGGTCAACATGAATTCAGAAGGATTAGTAATTGGTTACTATACAGTATATCAGTTCAGTCAGCTGTAAGTTCTTTGGCAATGATCTTCAAGTACACTTGATGATGGACCTTTTAGTTAGGGCAGTTTTCCCTTTGATTCTTATCTACCGTACTACTCCCACCTTAGTTCTTAGAAGAACTAAGAGCTAAAGAACAGATGCTGCTGCTGCTGCTGCTAAGTTGCTTCAGTCGTGTCCGACTCTGTGAGACCCCATAGACGGCCTCCTACCAGGCTCCCCCATCCTGGGATTCTCCAGGCAAGAACACTGGAGTGGGTTGCCATTTCCTTCTCCAGTGCATGAAAGTGAAAAGTGAAAGTGAAGTCACTCAATCGTGTCCGACTCTTCACGATCCCATGGACTGCAGCCCACCAGGCTCCTCCGTCCATGGGATTTTCCAGGCAAGAGTATTGGATTGAAAGTTTAGATGGTGTATTTTCACAAGGTTGACCTGAAAGGGAACACACATCATTTCTGCTTGTAACTGACAGCAGAAGTCAGTCACATGGTCACCTCTGGATGTCTGTGGGTATGCCCAGGAGTACCAGAACACGTTTTCTGTTGTATGAATGTTTAGCAGGCTCCACTATACATTGCATAATAATTAGACTTCCTAAAATAACAATAAAGAGTCCTTAGGAAACTATTATTCTAACAAACTCACTTTAATTTATAAAATCTAGATATATTAGTTTTCATAATAAATTAAGGTGCTTTCAGGTGGTTGCAATGTATAGGTAAACTTTTAAAAGTCCATTAAATTTATATCATTCAATCAAGAACTCATTTTTTCATTGAGATATAATTGACATATAACAATGTGTAAGTATAAGGTCAATTATGTGTTGGTTTGATACATTTATATGTTGCAATATAACTAGAGTAACACCTTTATAATGTCATGTAGTTGTCATTTGTGTTGAGGACAGTTAAGATTTTGTCTCAGAAATTTTGATGTTTCTAATACAATATTGTTGACTATACTCACTACACTGAACATTAGATCTCCAGGCATATTAAAAACTGGTTTTTGAATAGATACATGCCTAATTATTTGAGTATTATTAGATCACGGGATAATTTTCTTGAGTAGACTTGTCTTTACATCAACATGTGAAGAGTGCTCTTTTCTTACATCCAGACTATTAGTTTACAATTCTGATTTAACATTTACTTGGACTTAATATCAAATCCTTCAGCACAAAGTTTCAATATCTACTTCCTATGCATCCCCAACATTTCAAAGTCCATGTCAGTTTCTTTTTAACCATTTTGGGTACATTATTTCTCAGTGTTTGATGATTGTGGTTTTATTATTCTGTGAGCCCATTTATTGGCATAGTAGGCAATAATATTTCAGATCTGGAATTTGAAGTAGATAAATTGTTGTTCATCAGAATTTTCCTTTAGTGGACTTTATTCCCTCCAAAACCAACAAATATTTCATTTCAATATTATTTTTTGAGGACTTTATGAGCAAATCAAGGATTTTGCTGTTTAAAGTGATAACTATCTCTTTATTGTTCAAAATAACTTTAAGATGTATTTTTATTCCCTTTTGTATTTGGCATAAACTTTTCTCTGGGTGCCAGTCCTCCACATGAACATGCTGGATGTTCATGACTTTCATGTATTTGTCCTACTGATACTCCTTTTGTTTAATTTTTAAACTTTTTATTTTAAAATTCATGCCCACTGAAAAGTCATAAATTTGTTAATGTTAAAATTTTGTTTTCATCCTCTAAAAGCAGTCTTATCAGATTTTGTTTGTTAACTCCCAATTTTTTTGAATCTTATTCCCTCTGGCTAACCTAATGATTGTAAAATACTACAGTTTTTAAAAAGCTATCAGTATTGTTATTTTTGATGCTTCCTTGCATGTCTTCTAGTTCCAATTAGAAGTAATTTATTTCACTAAACTTATGACAAAAAATATCATCGAAATAATAATTGCTTTGTGGTTACAGACTATTTTTAATAGCTAATTATATAAACACTGATGTCTATTATTCAAGATATTACAAATGATATCTTAGTAATATTTGATAATTAGTAACAGTAAATATTATTAATGAAACAGTTTAAACAAGTTGTTTTCTTCCCCAAAATTAATCAAGAGGAACTCTTACTGAACTTTGGCAAATGTTTCAAAAGCAATATTTGTCATCATATTCTGGAAACAGAATGAAGTACTATATTCAGTGATTTATCAAAAAGATTCTCCCTTAAATAGCTCCTTGTTTCTTTCTGATAACATTCAATACTTTGTTAGAGAAAATGGTCATATTCAATGGCTTGTGGTGAAATTATTGGCTCTGGAATATAGCCTCATTATTGCTTGGAGATAGTGTGATCTCAATCTCCAAAAATTATAATGGAACATAATTTTTGAAACTTCTACATTAGTTTTGGCCCTATTCATGTTTAATCCCTTTTTTTAAGTCTTCTTTCTCCTCTGCCTCCTAGTTTTAAGACATCATTCAAATTTTATGTCTATAGATCATAGAGAATAATTTCTTTTCATTGCTGCTTACCCAACCAGGTTAGTAGCTTTCATTACAATACAGTGTGACTATATCTAGCAATTTCTTCTACATGTTGCTCCCACTTTTTGCATTGTGAACACACTGAAAACAGTCTCAGCTGCTCTTAACCTATGAATGGTTAAGAGAAACCATGAAGCCATCATTTGTATTTGTTTATTGTTTTTCTCAAGTTTCTATCTTTAATTCCAGAAGCATGCTCTCCAGTGGTATATTTGTCCTCCATTCAGGTGGCTTAGACCTTGTAGAATCTGCCTGCAGTGTAGGAGATCCTGGGTCAGGAACATCCTCTGGAGAAGGAAATAGTAATCCACTCCAGTATTCTTGCCTGGGTAATTCCATGGACAGAGGAGTCTGGTGGGCTATGGTCCATGGTATCTCAGAATTGGACATGACTGAGCAACTAACACACAAACACAAGCATGCTGTATTCATTTATTTATATAGAGTTTAGGTTGTAAAACTGTTGATATTTTTTTCCAAAAAAGCCCAAGAATTTATCACTCAGCACTTCTGTGTACTCAAGCTGTGAAACTGCAGAGGGATTTTCTCTCACAATTTCTTACGTGTAACTGAAGGCTTTCATTTGCAGTAATTATGCAGCTGTCTCATGATTCTCCTGTGCTTGTCATGTCTGTCTTGCTTTTTTGTGTAATCTCAGTGACATGAGTTATAATATTCAACCACAAAGAACAGTTAAATAACCAGTCACAGTGCATATTAGAAAAAAAAATTCTTGTGTAAACTTTCTATATCCTTTTAAACATTTCTCTGAAGAACATACAATTTTGTTATCTGTTAAGTATTAAAACATTTATTATTATTTTATTCACCCAGCTGAGCAAATCTCATCAGATTAAAAATATTAAACTACTGTAACACACTTCATCCTTCAAATGAAGACTGCAGTAGTCACAAGCCTTTTTTCTCCTTGTGTAAATGTTATGGCTTTAGTGAGCATATCCGCTGCTCCCATTTGATCACTAAACATGTCAATTGCATTTTAAAATCAAGTCATCATTTTGATACTCAATATTCCTTGAGACTGTGAAAACAAAAGAACCTGATATCCTTTCTAATTTCTATTTGGTTTTTATGCTAACCAGAAAAATGATAGTAACAATATAATTTAAAAAATCTGACTTTAGATAAAATTTGTGGTGGAAAAATAGTTTTTTTCCCTATTAAATTCTCACTAACTAGGACAGATGTATAAAAGAGATTTATTATCATATGGCAGTCTATCTGTATATCTATTTACGTCTATAGGTAGCTGATCTAACTACCTAGAATTAATTAATATTTTAAATAAGAAACTATCAATACTTTGAATTAATACAATCCTAGTAAAGATCCTGGGTCCTTAAAAGTATGATTTGGTCAAGTTACTTAATCCTGATCTTTGTTATGTAAAAAGATGTGAATAACATCACTTACTCTTTAAAGGCATTCAGCAGATTAAATGAGATGGTTAATGTGAAGCAATTTATCACTACTTGAAACAAAATGAACACGTAGGACATGGTGATGGTGATGATGGGGAAGATGATTTTACAGCCAACAATCACACAATTGCAGACGTAAGAGGAATGTACCTTTATTTTTATCAGGAGATTTGCATTTCAACATGATTTTTCTTTTGTCGTGTGTGGTGTGTGTGTGTGTGTGTGTGTGTGTGTGTGTGTTCTTATCCCCTAGCGCCACCTGGAGGGTGAGTCGAAATTTAAACTTGATCAACTCAGGGTTCCTTCTTTTCTCTGAAATTGTTTGGAAAGACTGACTTAGGACCTGGTAATAGACGATTGTTTCTGGTCTCTGAGATCATCATTTATTCCACTGAAATGTCTTTATCACCACCCTTCATTGATAAAATTCACTCTACGTAGTTCCCTTTTTCAGCCTTTAAAAGCCGTTCCTTTTTCCTCAGGTCTGTCTGCTTAGTCACATCCATGATGTTATAGCGTGAATGAGAAGCATGCAAATCCCTACGGAGGTCTCTTAGGTGTATCTGCTTAAATGTTGGGTACAGACTAGTGTTTTGTTCCCAGGTAAAGCATTTCCTTCACCTTGCATTTTTTCTGGACTATGTGTAGGGACAAAGGACCATTTTCTTCTCAGATGACCCACCTCTCAAGACTTTATTTCACTCCTATCACTCCTAGAACTGGGTAAGGCATAGAGCAAATTTTCAAATTTTCAGAAATTTGAAATAATTTTATATTTTGATTATATACAGTAGTTGATAATTTAAATTCTCAGTTTCTAGATGTATTATGTGAAATTTCTTGGTATATTTGATTTGAAAGGTATCTTATTTATATGTATGCATTGTGTATATGTATATATATGTATACATATATGTATGTATATATACATTAAATAGTTTTTTAAAATATCATTGTACTAATTTCAGAAAAAATCCATCCAATCACTGTAAGCCTTATATTTTTTCTGCAGATAACATGAAAAACAAGATAAATTTTGAAGTCAAAATCTACTAAATGCTATGGCAAGCAACATTTTTTCCAAATGGTATGAATTTTTCATACCAGCATGGAAAAATCTACTGTTAAATATTAATTGTTAAAAAAATATTGATTGTTCTATAAACTTTGGGTGAAAATAAGTGACATGATTATTTTCAAATAAAATGCATTGAGGACTTTTTTTGATATTATAGTGTTTCCAAAGATAATCAAAAAACAATTCATAAAAATGATGTCAATAAATGACATGTTTAGTTAGTTAAAATGTAAAACTAGTGGAACTGAAAAAATCTTATTTCTTAATCAAGAGATAGCATTCATTACACAAACCATTGATTCTATCATTTTTGAAGATTTCCAAATACAGAAGTCTAATTTTTATTTAAAAATATAAAATCCTTGAGATTTTACTGTGTTTTCAAATATTTCTCCATTGGAATTTTGTTTTATACATGATTTATAAATAGTTAATTTAAAAGTATTGAGAATATAAATTAAAGATATTTTTCAACTTAACTCAAAACATTGTTATTTTGTTCAAATTGAGGATAATAAATATAAAGGTAATCACTTCCTTCCACCTCTGATATTTGTAATTGGTTATTGAGTTTATGGTGGAGATTCAGTTCAGTTCAGTTGCTCAGTCATGTCCAGCTTTTTGCAACCCCATAGACTGTAGCGCACCAGGCTTCCCTGTCCATCACCAACTCCCAGAGCTTGCTCAAACTCATGTCCATCGAGTTGTTGATGCCATCCAACCATCTCATCCTCCTCTGTTGTCCCTTCTCCTCTTGCCTTCATTCTTTTCCAGCATCAGGGTCTTTTCCAATGAGTCAATTCTTTGCATCAGGTGGCCAAAGTATTGGAGTTTCAGCTTCAGCATCAGTCCTTGCAATGAATATTCAGGACTGATTTCCTTTAAGATTGACTGAGTTGATCTCCTTGCAGTCTAATGGTGGAGATTAGCTTTGATTCATTCTTCTGTGACATAACCCTATTCAATACTTTGATCCAAAGGATGGTAGGGTTATGTTGTTTAATGAAGTCTAGCCTTGCTCTCAATACATCTTGGAAAAATTAAGACAGTTCATTATTTTTCTAAACATTTCCTACTCCAGGGGAACTTCCCGAATCAGTGATTGAACCAGGTCTCCTGTATTGCAGGCAGATTCTTTACCAACTGAGCCATCAGGGAAACATTCAATAAGATAACTTACTTAAACTGTTCACCTAGTTAAATGAATGAAGGATATAAGGAAACATAAGACTCTATGTCTGATGTAATCATTTTTGGGAAGAGGAACCAGTCAGAATGTGACCCAGCTTCATAATTTAAGGATCAATTTGGGTGAACCATCTCTGAAGCAAAAGAATTAATCCTGATATACTCTTTATTCTTTTACACAGGAGAATAAAGATGGAAGGGAGAGATTATAATAATTAAAAAATTTTCTCTACCCCTACATTTATCACCAGACACAAGGGGAACCATAAGTCCAAGGATGCATTGCCTTGAGAAACATGTTGGAAGATTGGGTTTCATGGACAGTTGGTGACAAAATATAAACACTCATTTAAAAAAATACTTTATGGGGTAAAAAAGACTTGAGATAAACTGTTTTATACAACCCCATTTCTCTAAGCAAATAAAAGGCAGATTGGATCAAGTCAAAATATTTTAAGGTAAGTTCTTTATAGAAATGAGACAAAGTACACAAAGGTTTCCTTGGTGGCTCAGACAGTAAAGCGTCTGCCTGCAATGCGGGAGACCCGGGTTCGCTCGCTGGGTCGGGAAAATCCCTTGAGAAGGAAATGGCTACCCACTCCAGTACTCTTGCCTGGAAAATCCCATGGACAGAGGAGCCTGGTAGGTTATACAGTCCATGGGGTCACAAAGAGTCAGACGACTGAGTGACTTCACTTTCCTTTCCTTTCCTATGTATACAAAAGTACTGAAAATATTAGATAAAGGTAAATAAGAATGGAGATGAGAGCGCAGGTGAAAATGAAAAAAGATTATTGGGAAGAGATGTAATGATAGATATTACTATATTGATTTTATCATCCAAGAAGTCTAGTTTTAAGGTCCATCTTAAAGCAGTCAGTTTGAGCAAATCTTCCCTTGTCCAAAGTTTTTATCAATATAAAGAAAGAGGAAATGTGTATCTTCTTTGCTTTCTTTCTTTGAGTAGTATTTTCATTCACTGTGACAAATATATACTGAGCACTGAAATGCCAGTCTTTGTGCTCAGGACGGATTATGCTTACACATGAACTCTGCTTTCAGCCTATGAGGGAGACTGACATGTAACAGATAAACTATATTTTAAAACAGCTAATATAAATAAAGATATCAATCAATTGTGGCCAGAAAGTAACCCAGCTGAATAATTCTGTCCACTGAAACTGGTAAAGGTTTTACTGAGAAGGAGAAGTTAAGGTCAAAATATTGCAGGATGAATGTGATTGAAACAGGCAAAGATAAGGAAGAGGGCTATCTGGCAGGTGAAAAAATAGGGGAAAGAATGGGTGTATGAGGAAATAGGCACTATATTTGGAAAATGACAATAGTTCAATGTGATTTTTTTTTTTCCTCTGAATGACTTTCTAAAGAACTGGGACACTAATGTATGGCAGAGAGAGCATGATTAAAAACGCAAGAGAAAGGTAGTCATTGATGGAACAAAGGGCTTGAAGCTGGGATGAGGAGTTAGAGCTCATACTTAGGGTTCAAAATGAAAGGACATCACCACCTTCCCTGTGAAAGATGGGCAGAGGGAGTGGGAGGGAGCTTTGAAAGGCAACTCAAGAAATGAAGATGAGGAATTGAAGTACTTTCTCCTTATTAGCCTCAATTTCTACTATAAAATTGGAGGCAAGGCAGTAAGTGGACAATGTGGGAGCACTGCTGAGGTTTGAGACAAGAGAGGAAAACTTGGAATAGCTGCTCCTAGGTATGTTTGAGGTTGGGCTAGGGTAATGACAGCCTTATCCATTTTAAGTCTAAAACTTGGCAATGATTTCTATGTGTCCTGCTTCTTCTAAAATAAAGATCTTTTGATAGGCTGCTGTTGACGGCAATTGCTTTTTGAAAGTCAAGATATTTCAGAGATATTTTAGCATAATGAAAGAGGAGAATCCATTACAAAAAATCAACAGTTTTTCTACATTGACCCTTTTCTTTGCTTACATTGACTACAAAGAATGCTAAGTTGGTAAGCCCAGCAAGTCTTTTTTATTCAGGGTGAATATAATCATTGATATGTTTTTGCCTAGAAATAAAACGGTATTCAGATTTTAGAAGTCTCATAGGTATCTGTAAGCTTTATAATGCTGAGTTTCTCAAGATTTATGAAAATAATTGATCTTGGATAAGAGATTCACTAAAATCGTTTATATGCACTCTCTTTAAATCTTCTGTACACAATCATACCTTATCTTCATTACTACTCTAAAATAATGATTCCCAGAATCATCAATGTTTGTTCTTGTTCAATCTCAAAGACTTTGTGTCATAGGATAAAACACCTCTAAGCCATGCAAGCAAACTGGCTGGGTTCAATTCTGCTCTGCTACATACTAACTAGTGTAACCTTGGGTGAGTAACCTGACTTATCAGTGTCTCCATTTTCTTATCTCTAAAGTTAATAATTGAATCTGCCTAAAAGTTGTAGGAAAGTCTCTTGAAGTTTAGTTAGCTACTGTGACAAACTCCCAAGTTTCGGTGACTAAACATTTTTTGGCATTCACAGAACATTTCAATGATCATATTCCTGGTCTGCAGAGGTAAGAGTGCTGAGACTTTTTTTTTTTCTTTCAGAGCATTTATTTTTATCTGAAATTATCGTTTTAGGGATTTTTGATTTTTTTTTTTTCTCACCTGTGCCCGTATAGCTTAGAATATTTCCTGAAACTTAAGTGTTCAAGAAATGATAAAAATTACTGTGTACATGAATATCCTTGGAGATCAATCTAGTATATGATTGCTCTAATGATTTGTGTGCTCTTGTCCTCTGCTTTGTATTTGGGAGGATGACTCAAGTTGACATTTTACTTGTTCTTTTCTTTTTTTAATTTTTATTTTTACTTTATTTTTTACTTGTTCTTTTTGCTACACTGCTGATAGAAATCATTCAGGAGCCCTACATTACTGACAGCTCTATCATCTTCCACTCCATCCATGTGAAGTTGTTGGTTAGAATGGATCATGGGGGACCTGCCATGAGATGTTTTCCTGCAGCAGGTTTAGAAATGGGTCTCATCATTTCTGTCTGCCATATTTTTACTAGCGCTCAATCATATGGCTATTTCTATCAACGCAGAAAATAGTGTCAGTTCAGTTCAGTTCAGTTGCTCAGTCGTGTGCGACTCTTTGCGACCCCATGAATTGCAGCACGCCAGGCCTCCCTGTCCATCACCAACTCCCGGAGTTCACTCAGACTCATGTCCATCGAGTCAGTGATGCCATCCAGCCATCTCATCCTCGGTCATCCCCTTTTCTTCCTGCCCCCAATCCCTCCCAGCATCAGAGTCTTTTCCAATGAGTCAACTCTTCGCATGAGGTGGCCAAAGTACTGGAGTTTGAGCTTTAGCATTATTCTTTCCAAAGAATACCCAGGGCTGATCTCCTTCAGAATGGACTGGTTGGATCTCCTTGCAGTCCAAGGGACTCTCAAGAGTCTTCTCCAACACCACACTTCAAAAGCATCAATTCTTCGGCGCTCAGCCTTCTTCACAGTCCAACTCTCACATCCATACATGACCACTGGAAAAACCATAGCCTTGACTAGATGGATCTTTGTTGGCAAAGTAATGTCTGCTTTTCAATATGCTATCTAGGTTGGTCATAACTTTCTTTCCAAGGAGTAAGTGTCTTTTAATTTCATGGCTGCAGTTACCATCTGCAGTGATTTTGGAGCCCAGAAAAATAAAGTCTGACATTGTTTCCACTGATTCCCCATCTATTTCCCATGAAGTGATGGGACTGGATGCCATGATCTTCATATTCTGAATGTTGAGCTTTAAGCCAACTTTTTCACTCTCCTCTTTCACTTTCATCAAGAAGCTTTTTAGTTCCTCTTCACTTTCTGCCATAAGGGTGGTGTCATCTGCATATCTGAGGTTATTGATATTTCTGCCAGCAATCTTGATTCCAGCTTGTGCTTCTTCCAGCCCAGAGTTTCTCATGATGTACTCTGCATAGAAGTTATATAAGCAGAGTGACAGTATACAGACTTGACGTACTCTTTTTCCTATTTGGAACCAGTCTGTTGTTACATGTCCAGTTCTAACTGTTGCTTTCTGACCTGCATACAGACTTCTCAAGAGGCAGATCAGGTGGTCTAGTATTCTCATCTCTTTCAGAATTTTCCACAGTTTATTGTGATCCACATAGTCAAAGGCTTTGGAATAGTCAATAAAGCAGAAATAGATGTTTTTCTGGAACTCTCTTGCTTTTTCCATGATCCAGCGGAAAATAGCATCAGTCAGTTCAGTCAGTTCAGTCGCGCAGTCGTGTCCGACTCTTTGCGACCCCATGAATCGCAGCACGCCAGGCCTCCCTGTCCATCACCAACTCCCGGAGTTCACTCAGACTCACATCCATTGAGTCTGTGATGCCATCCAGCCATCTCATCCTCGGTCGTCCCTTTCTCCTCTTGCCCCCAATCCCTCCCAGCATCAGGGTCTTTTCCAATGAGTCAACTCTTCGCATAAGGTGCCCAAAGTACTGGAGCTTCAGTTTTAGCATCATTCCTTCCAAAGAAATCCCAGGGTTGATCTCCCTCAGAATGGACTGGTTGGATCTCCTTGCAGTCCAAGGGACTCTCAAGAGTCTTCTCCAACACCACACTTCAAAAGCATCAATTCTTCTGCGCTCAGCCTTCTTCACAGTCCAACTCTCACATCCATACATGACCACAGGAAAAACCATAGCCTTGACTAGACGGACCTTAGTCGGCAAAGTAATGTCTCTGCTTTTGAATATACTATCTAGGTTGGTCATAACTTTTCTTCCAAGGAGTAAGCGCCTTTTAATTTCATGGCTGCAGTCACCATCTGCAGTGATTTTGGAGCCC